>JNET01028749.1:0-16136 GCA_000697455.1 Basidiobolus heterosporus B8920 | reverse complement strand
GGTAAGTAAATATAATAAGGGTGAGATCAGGTATGAATAATTAGGTGCTAAATTATGTGAATTTCAACATTTCTAAGTTAGTGAAAAATATTTTAAGTAAAACCCAAGTGTGGATTCTGGGTTCAAGGAAATTGCTAAGTAACTATAATAGTGGTGAGATCAACTATCAATAGTTTGGTGCTAAATCATGTGAATTTCAACACCTGGGACCTTCCTTACCACATTCTACCCATTGCTTTGTTTACTTCATGACAAAAGTATAAAAGTCAACTTTACATTCAATAAATCTACAAGTGAAAATCATATATTCTTCTAATTCTCCAAATCACTTGCAATAACTGCTAGAATCTCAAAACAGTATCTTCTTGAGTTCTTTAGTTAGAATGCTCTAAAGATCTCTTTCTTGTAGCATTGGTTCATTTTTGCTTTTCCAACCTTGCAGAGAGAAAGCCTCAATCATAGCATTGATAGGAATTCCTAGAGACTCAGACCTAGATTCTCAGCCTGATTAAAATCCTGGAGGTTAGTAGAGATTTTCAACAAAGGATACTAGTGATACTGATAATGGTGTTCTTTTGAGGACAGTAGTTCAACTTATAATCAGTTGCATGGGAATATGATGTCATTGAAAGTGAACCAATAACACGAGATTGAAATACACACACTTTCAGCTGGATTAAAATCAGAAGAAAATTTTCATGTTTATTAGAATTTGAGAAGTTAAAGCAATCAATTTGGTGGGAAACGATAGGATGTATGTAATACGATGTTCCTGATTGATGGGAATAGAGGTAGATGGAAATATGGATCAGAGTTAAGATGAATCAAATTCATGTTTCTTAAAATTCAAGGATCGTTTAATCTTCGTAATCAATGAACAGAAATGGATTAGGGTTAGGGTTAAGTTGAATTTCTTGTGGGGTCCTAGGATTCGAGTAATTCTTTAGGTGGGGATACCCAGGTTTCATTATGATAGGGTTTCAATAGATCTTGGATTTTGTTTAAAATGTTGGAATGATCCGGTAAGGATGAGGATGAGGGTGAGGGTGAGGATGACTTTGCTTTCGCAGCTTGAACCTGAGTAAACTGTTCGTAAGCCTGTTGAATCTCCTTTGGTTTACAACAACCGATAATGGTACTAGAAAATCCCGGGTATTCAAATGCAAACTTGGATGCGATATCGGAGATCTCCACGCCATGTTGATGGCATACTTTCTTGGCCATCTGGACTGCCTCCTTCATCTCTTGTGAGCCTGGGTGCCATTCTGGGCTGGGACTATCCCGAAGCAAGCCCATACTTAAAGGGGAAGCGTTGAGGACATGAGCTACTCCAACCTCAGTGAATCTTGGGAGATAATCGGCTAGAAGGGTGTTTTGAAGGTTGTAGTGACAATAGGACAACACCATATCTAGCGGTTGATTCCGTTCGAACTGGATACGGGCAATGTTGAGGAGGACATCAAGTGGATAGCCTAAATAGACGGTATGAATAACATGTTAGGTCATGATTTCTACCTTTGTGGGTGTACCTGATATTCCCACCCAGCGAATCTTTCCTTCTTCCTAGAGAAATGCAAGGCCAATTCATAGAAATGGTTTAGAGAAAAGGAAGTGGAAGTGGAAATGGGAATGGGAATGGCGCCTGGTAGGCTTTGATGCTACCTTGAGTCGAAACAACGTGGGTAGGGCTTCGTCGATCACCTGTTCCACTGGCATAAACTCCACATCATGGCACAAAACAACATCCAAATAGTCAGTATTGAGACGACTCATACTCTCCTTCACACTTTCATTCACTCGCTTGGCAGAGTAATCGAAATCCTTTTGGTGAAGACCATAGCGACCCACCTTAGTACAGAGATAATAAGAAGACCGGGGATACTCTCCCGATACTCTTTTCAACCCTTCACCTAGTACGAATTCACTCTCTCCATAGTAAGGTGAGGTATCAAAATAGTTGATTCCTATGTTGAGTAAGGTTGAAAGGTTAGTCTTATTTCTCGTCACCAAGGCTCTTCCACAGCTACCAACCAAGTTCTAGAGACTTCTTGACAGCTTCGTAGCATTCCTCCTTGTTGATGGAGTTGTAGGCACCGCTGAAGGGCCCAGCACCAAAACCGAGTTTAGGTAACTTTATTTCACCAGAAGACTAAACAAGTAACAAGGTTGAGCCTTCACTTGTCCACAACGTTTCAGAGAAATACTCTTCTTCCCCAAAGAAAACTTACCGCACTTTCCTTAGAGATGGTCATGATCATACAGAGCAAACGAAATTTTCTCCAACCATAATTTCATTCAACCCTTATATGGGGAATTCCATGGAGATCATTGTGACGTCGTCTACTCATCGAAAACGGGGACTAGAGTTGTGGTGGAGGATGGAAATTGGAAAATTTCGGTTGTTTAATATAAAAAATCCCGTTATTTTACGAGGGAAAGAAATCCAGATCGTGGAGATTATGACTATACAAGATAAGTGGAGGTGACAAATAATTAAATACACAAAGTGAATGTTGGGGGCTGTGAGCGATCTATATCAAAGATTCTCAATTGAAAGTATATATATAGAGAGAGAGAGGTTGAGAGAAGTGATGGGATTGAAGTGAAGTGCGTTATGTAGTAGAGATCTAATAATGGCTCAAGTGTAGTGATGTCTGCCGCTTTTCTGCTGATTTACTTTCCAAGTGAACATTCGTGATTCAACGATCCAACCAAATGTCTCATACCAACTGGCAACCCTTCTCGAGGTGACGTGCCAGAGCGTCCCGCCTCGAGAACTCCTTCTCACATTCGTTACAATGATACAACGATGTCATTTTGTGAACGGCTGCTAGATGTCGAGTAAGATCGTGCTTACGGCCGAATGCCTTTGGACATTCGGTGCACTTGAACGGCCGGGCAAGATCAGGAAAGTGACTGCGAAGATGGACGTTGAGGTTGAACTTGCGAGCAAAGCTCTTGCTACATCCTTGGTAGGAGCAAACGTATTTCTTGCCTTTCGTGGCCGCCATCCGAGATTTGGTTGATTCTTGAGGTGCAGGAGGAGTGAACACATCGTTGTCAGTGGAAACTGACGTGGATGAGGAAGTAGATGTTGAGCTTTGATGTGAATCGGCGATTTCCTCCAGCGGAGCAAAAAGTGAGAACGCTTGCGAAGCTTTGTCCGGGTCCTTGTTCCACAAATCATCGTACAAGTCTGTGCCAAAGTCAAGGAAGTTCATGTTACTATTCACATCAGCATGGACAGGATCTAACGGTGTGCCAGGGGCTGAAAAGTTATCACATTCGAAGTCGGTTGCCGGTGTAAGGAACGGAGTCAGGTCAATGCCTTCAGAGAATAGATTGGGGGTGTTATTAATGATAGAAGGAGAGAATATGTCGGTAGCAGGATTAACAGGAGTGTTGGTAAGAGAATTGAAATCAAAGTCATTCTCTGGCTGGACATAAGGTGTATCCATCATCGAAATCGGCATGAAGAAGCCAGGAACACCAGAAGTGCTGACGGCTGGGATGGGCTGCTGTGTGTTGAACTCATTTAAACTCAGTGTCAGCGGAGTGTCAACCACGGTAGGAGTCTCCGATATCACAGTATCAAAATCATTCGAGGAGGCCATAAACGGAGTATTAAAGAGAGGCATGCTGGATTCGCAGGTCGGGATCAGGGTGTCATTGAAACAATCGACCATTGGAGTGTATGGTGTCGTAAGCAATGAAACAGGATCGAATGTGTCAATCGATGGAGCGAATGGCGTAGTGAATGGTGTAGTAAGTACATTGTCCATTGTAGGCGCCGACTCGTTGGGTAAGCTGGCATTGTTAAATGCGTATGACTCGTCGACACCCAACAAATCGTCGTTGTCGTAAAGCTGAAAATCGCTGACTAGGAACGAATCATTCTGCTCTACACTACAAGTTGCTTCGGATTGAAGTAATTCGGGGGTTGGTAATAAAGACATGGAGAATTGGGGGAATTGCAAGGGAATAGCGCTCGAAAAGGGAAAGGGAAACAATGCGAATGTTGGAAAACTGAGTGTTAGGGTTAAGGGATTTGAAGTAGGCACGAGTATATACTTCACTAAGAATCAAGCACCCACTACTGGCAGGCTTCAACCTTCAAGGGAAAGTGCAAAAAGAAAGAGTGCTGGTGAGGAGGTTACGAGGGGGCGAAACTTTTTATCATAAAATCATTGTTGAGCCATGGGTAAAAGGTGTCAACTGGCCTTGAAAATCCTGATGTTCCGATTTTTCCGATTTTCCTAACCCACCAATTACAGTAGCCCTGGGCAAACTATATCTAGCCTACTATAGTATGCATACAACGAGGATCTCTGATTTGTTCAAGATAGCGCTCACTTTTGAATCCAGCTGGCCTGCTCACTATTCCCGAATATCCTGTGAATATCTTGTGAATATGCTGTGAATATGCTGGATCAGAGGCAGTTCAGAGCAAAGCGATGTTGTTGGCGAGATAGCTATACTCCCCATTACTAATCAGAAACTTCGCTCATGGTCTACGTCTACAGTGTATTCAGGAATCTTGCTCCGGATGCTGCGGTAGTGCTGCGGTTGGAGGATGGATGCATGAGGGGTTATTACTTGGCTATTACGATGTATCACTGGCGGGATCCTTATAATTCTAGAGTCAGATCTATGTTTAATTCGTCGAGATTAGTCACCCAAAATGAGAGTCTAATCGACCAATCACCCCAGCTGCGGAATTGCACCAAAGGGGATGATCGATTGTAACAGTCTCAAGTTATTCTAGGACCGGTGACTATTCTAGGACTGACTATCCCCCGAGTTCCTCTATTACGATTGTTGTGTCGTTATTATTATGACATTGTGGCCTGGTCTGAGTTTATTTAAGTTTGACAAAAATAGGGATAATGATGGGCTGTGGGCGATTATAAGCGATTATGAGCGATTATGAGCGATTATGAACTATATTTAGATGATATATATTTGCTAGTTTTAGGAGCCAATCAATTCTCACACATGGAAACATGTGTTTCGTAGACGATAGAGAATGGTGCAATTAGATGAAGATTGGAATGGGACAAATAGAAGATTATGCTATTGAGAAACTGGAGTTATATATGGCTACCTTCAAGCCACCCATAAGCATGTTGGTATTTAATTTTCGAAATTTGAATTGCGAGTTGATGGATGGGTTTGCCATTCTAGTGCAGACATTACTGGCCCTGATGGCTGTATCCTCGTTGTTGATAAAACGGCAACGAGAGAGCCCTAGGAGACCTGGACGTGTTTGGTAAATCTCATGCACTTTTGTTTGGCCAATCAGTTAGCTCACATAGTTCACGGAAGGATATTTGATATTAGTAAGCAAAGTGCGGGCGCGGCTTTGGTCCACATGTTGAATGTGTTTCTTGCATCTGTTTCTGGTTCGCGATCGGACTCTCAAGAAGACAACCCTTGTGTGTGGTAAATCTGGTAAATTACAGCTCTATGCCTAGGTTTTCGACTAATACTTTCGTGGTTAAGGTACTTGCTGAATTTGCTGCTGGATACAACGGTCGGTGTTTTGATTCTCTGTTGTGTTTTGAAGGGATTCCATTACCTTCTCAACTACTTCAGGGTGGACGAGATGGAATGTGGTAACTATGGTAGCCCAGCTCAATGTCATATCTGGCTAAAACAGTCCCTGGTATTTCTATTGGCCCTGAGCATTACCAAATTCACCATCTTTGTAGGGATAAATCAGTTTCCGTGTCTAGTCACCCTGGGACAATGGATCTTAAGCCCGTTTATTCGGGTTGGAAACCCTCACCTTCAGGTGATAGCCGTGATGTTAATTGCACCACTGTTCATGAACATCATACAGTTCTGGTTGGTAGATAACCTGATTCGTCATAAAACAAGACACGTTGGCGATGTTGAGACTCCGTCGGAATGTCTCATCTCTTCCGTGACTTCTATACGGGAATATCATGCTACATCGAACAAGTTTATTCATCACAAATTCTGCATTTAATATCCCATCTCTCGCGTCTCTCCTGCCCCCGGTCTCCCAATTATAGATCTGGCTCCAAATAAAGACATGCTTGTACCACCATAAAAATGAATATTTACTCATACATTTATATTCTAATAACTGAAGGTCAACGAATCAATCTAATCTATTCGTGGGAACAATGGCCATCGCTGCACCATCTGGTGTTTGAATGGTGATGCTCAATGAATCCACGATTCCTGCGGCCCATAGGAATCTCTCCCAGGTGTATGCATTGGCTGGGAACAGATCTGGGTTGGTGGTGGACAGGTAGGGAAATAGCGCATCATACATTTCTTGAAGATTGAGGAGATCTTCTTGTGCTTCAGACCCAAGACTACCTGCACTGAATTGGAATGGAACGTAAGGATGTGGAAGCTAGGACGAAAGAAGACTGCCACTTACTCTGTAGAATAATAGGGGTCTCGGAAGTTTGAGTACTTGGCTAACGAGCTATACCAGCGACTACTAGGGTTAGTACTGGACCGGATGATAAATAAGGCAAGGATTGTTTCTTCATCAAGGCCATCGACATTGTTGGTGATCACTTGGAAAAACTCTTCGTCAGCTACTACCTCCTCCATAGTGATAGCAGCATTCAGAAAATGCTCGAGAGAGGCCACTAGGTCTAATTGGCCTTCAGCAGGGGTATCGTTGGTAGATGCTATTTCTTGGGTGACTTCGCCGAGTACTTTGCAGAGTCTAGCGGAAACATTGGAAAAATGCAACTGGAGAATCTCGAGTTGGCCTAGAAAATGAAGGGTTAGCAAAAAGAGTGGATATGAGCCGAGACAAGTATCAAACAACCGTCACGATATATCTTTCCCGCTTTGTAGGCGTAGGTGGGGTTCTCCGGAACTGAGCTCTGTTGGATTGCGGTATTCAATACGTGAAGACGTTGGGCAAGTAGCTGGCGATACATTTGAAGCATCGAGATCTCGTTGCGATAATTGAGAAATTCAAGCCCTTCCTGAGTAAGTTCTTGGCTTGAAGTCAATTCATACCGATTCATTGCTAAAACGCGAATCTGTTTGGCCAGATTTGCTGGGATTTCTCCATCGCGTCTTAGGAAATGCTTGAAATCGGTCAAATCAAGACGCTGCAACAGTAACTCCTTGAGATCAACCGTAGAAGTAGCACGGAAGTTAATCTTCAGTGCGAAGTAATCGACCTCGTTGTTCTCAATACAGAAGCCATAACCCTGTAACACTGAAACGCATTAAGTCACTTACTGGCTTTGAGCTCGATCCCTAAATAAACTTACATTCTTCGTTGGATTTCGCCCCGTAGTTATTGAACACCTCTTCACCAGAATTCACCTTTCGGTTGCAAATGAACATCACCTGGCCCTCGTGGTTACTCCAGGTGATGGGCTGGCGAAGTTTATGGTTCAACATATCAAGCATAGGAAGCATAATCTGTTGATCTTCTGCATCAGTGGCATTAGGGTCTAGCTTGCTGGAAAAGGAACGTGAGGATACCACAGTGGTGGCCCAATAATACATTTCTCTATGTTGATCATTAGAAAATGGTCTAATATCCAGGAATTGCACTGAATTTACCTTGTTATTAGATGCGAGCTAATCGATGAGGAGTTAACGGTCTTCTGGACCAAACCAAACTCTTGATCGATCTTTTGTTTGTATTCTTCAGCAGCGAACTCCAAGTTGGTACCCTTGAGAACGCTGTACTCTTCCGTACTGAACCATAGAGGCGTGGAAAACGTTTTTGGAAGAACAGCAATGTATGGATACCAAAAAGAGTCTGGTCCCCGGAGTCTTTCATGAATCAAGTAAACCTTGAGTAGTACATGTCCAGGTAGGCTGGAGTATTCAGGAAGAGCAGCTCTCGCAGTTTCTTGACTAATCACTAGACTACCGGGAATTGAGCCGATCTTTTCCTCTTCTTGGATATCCCGTTTAGCATAAACCGCCCGAAATCCGTTCTCGTCTGTACTCGAAAAAGGAACGTTTAGTGAGAAAAAGGTAAGAAATCAGAGTATAGAATTTACTTAGGCGAATCTCTAGAGGGTCTAAGTAACTATTATTCCTTGTAGCCCATTCCCATAAACGTTGGATCGCATCTCCTGAAGGATCTACAAGATTGTCGTGTGCTTCCATGCTGCAGGCTACAGGTGAATAAAGTTGACAAAGTACACGGTTTGTAATTATCTCTTAGGTTGTTCATTGTATGATCCGAGAGAATTGTCAAAGATCGATTGATCTATCCTTCGGAGAAGGGAACAACATGATTAATCGTATTGATTGGTTTATTATGGATTAAGTTAATAGTCAATGAAATATAAATAAACATGGCAGTAATATAAAACAAAATACAATGGGCTCAAGAAGCAACTAATACAATGTCTTTGGGATGGAAGAGCTAATTGGAGGAAACATTGAGAAGTGTGCTTTCTAAGCTTCAACAGCTGCAAAGCCCATATCCCCAATATCCTGGTTAATGTCATTCAACAATTGACGAGCTTGCTCTGAAAGGTTATCCAAATTCTTTCGAGCTTGGTCATTACGGAGACGTTCTGCAGGTGTCATCCTACGAGAATCTTGCTTCATTCTTCCAATGTCGTTACATTTCCGTAGAGAGTCCATGAGATGGTCCAAACCACCTTTGTCTTCTTCCACAGCCTCCCTAATCTCTGGGTTTTGGGTCTGGTCTAATTTAGGCTTTCTTCTAGCTGCCTCTCTCTCCTTCTTCTCTAGTTCTGCCTTGGCTTTCTTCTCAGCAGCAAGGATCTTTCTCTTTTCAGCCTCGATTTCTTTACGTACCCTCTCAATATCGATCAAGAACCGTTTGAAGACCGAGAAGAATTCGTCAGGTCTGAGTTTAGGGTCCTCACCAAAATGTCTAACGCAATTAACGTACATGACTTCGGTCGCATCCCAATATACCTTAAGGTCTTCAAAGCTTTGCTTAGCGGTGATCAAGAACTCCTTTACCTGCGAGGCAAACGAATCGTCTTCATACTCTGGTCCATTGAAATATTCCAACATCTCCTTCTCGGTAAAGAGAAGATCTTTTCTGACCGACTCGAAATCCTCCTTAACGTCAGGCATAGAGATACGACATGCTTCGTGGACATTCTTGAGTTCATCGACAATTTGAAGCAGGTCGGGTAGCTTACTTTCGGTCACGTCAACCAGGAAATGTAATAAAGTGGACTTGTTATCGGTGGTTTTCGTATCGGTCAGTCTGTTCACACTGGCAATTTTGAAGCCAGACGCGTTTCCACGAAAACCAGTATTCATGAAGTTACCAACGGTCAAGATCATCTACAAGTGAGGCTGATCAACACACATTCTACCTTACATAACATACAAACTTCAATACCTCGAGAAACTTGGGGACAAGTTTACTGTTCTTGAGAGTGTTGGAAGTCTCGTAGATCATTTTGCAGGCCTATAGAAAAGTGAAAAGGTTAATCGAAAGAGAGGCGCGTACCGCCCAGGTAAGATTCCCAAGTACCTGTTGTATTCCATCGTATTTCTCTTTGTACGTTTGCTTGAAATACATGATATTGAGTCGTTGATGATACCTCTCGATTGACATCACCTATGCGCAAAAGCCATTGAATCTAAATCCATTCGTTGTTGCTAAACTCTCTATCACGCAATACTCACCTCGACAAAGAACTGCTCAGCACGACTCAGCTGACTGCTATCCTCAAGGAAAGGCTCAAGAAGCTTAACCTATGATCATCGTGGGTTAACTCGAGGTTGTTATAGACGCGTACAATTGCTTTAGAGCTTACCTCGTCATCAGTTGGGATATATTTTTTCAACTGTTCAAGCAAGTCAGTTGTCATCACAAATTCATTCATATCCAGAATTGCTTCCTTGATTTGGGAAGGGCTCATGTTTTTGCACTTTGAGAGCGCAATGTCTAAAAGTGTGTTCAGTATGAAAGAACCATTCAGCATCGTTTGTATTGTAGACGAGTGAACTTACTGATATTTTGGATTCTTCTTGGGTCCAACACCATGATCTCCTCTAGCTCTTCCTTTTCAACTTCGGCTGATGATAATTATTAGTCTTCTAGTGGTCCTATTTGAAATATTCACCCTACTCTTACCCTTAATCTTCACTACTGATGGTTTGGAGGGGAACTTCTCTTCGATAGCAACAAATACACCCTCTCCACTAAACTTAGTGGCAAGTTCCTCCTCATGCTTCGCTATTTGCTGTTTGTCTTGCCAGACGGTGCCGGAAAGTTCATGATCATGCAGCTTAGTCCAGTTCAGTTGTCTAAGCTTTTGCTTAGTTACCCAGTATCTTCCAGAGTGTGGTGCAGTTGGGACAGGTGGCGGAGCTGGTCCAGCGGCTTTCCCAGCAAATCCTGGCACAGGGGGAGGAGGGGGTGGTGCACCTGGAGCAGGTGGTGGAGGTGGCGGTGGTGGTCCCGCACTAGTAGAGGATGGAGGTGGCGGCGGTGGCGGAGCAGGGGGTGGTGGAGCAGTGGTACCAGAGGATACTGAAGGGGGTGGCGGCGGCGGGGACGGAATGGCTTCAGAAGATACTGGAGGCTGTGAGGGTGAAGAAACAGCATCAGCAGCTGTTGGTGGAATTACATCCGGCGAAGATGACGGTTGTTGAATTGTTCCAGTCGGAGTAACCTCACTCAAAGAAATCTCAGATAATTTCGTCTCTGTAGATGCAATCAGTTCATCTGGGTCACTGTTGCTAGCCTGTAATTCACTATCAACTCTTTGAGGCGGCACAAAATTCTGGACCGCAGATATTCCATTTGGCGACGCTGGTTGTATCTCGGAAGGCCGCGGAGGTAGAAGTGGAGGTATAGATGGATGACCACTTAGTGGACTTGTAGGCATATTGAAGTTTGTACTGGGTGCATTATGTCCTTGATATTGCTGGTCATAATGAGGTGTGGATGGAAAAGTATCATAATTGTATTGATCATAATAACTGTAGCCTTGACTCTGACCTGGTAAGGTGGGGAATGGATAGCCTCCGATCTGTGGGATATATTGGGTCGGAGGTGCACCACCATGGTAGTCACTAGCATACCCGGAGCTGAATGGGGCGAATGCTGAAGGTGCTGTGGGGGTGGTATTTGAGGCGTACAAATGGCTGCCATATTGTCCAGGGTATTGTGTATGTGGAGCTTGATGGTACGAGTTTGAGCAACAATCTTATAACATGGAAATAGACAAAACAACATACCTGGTGAAACTGGAGAATGGCCTTCGGTATAATGTGGGTAAGTAGGAGAATGAGGTAACTCAGGTGGGATGCCCGGTTGACTAATTTCAGCCAATCCCTCGCCCGATTTTGAAGGCATATATGGCATTGCGCCCAAGTTACTCTGATGGTGGGTACCTGGGTTTGGCATTGGCATAGTCTCAGTGCTCCAGTAATTCTCGGTCGCCTCAGATGGGCTAAACGCTGTACCCGGCATCGGTATAGTGTGGGCATCCCAGTAACTGTCGTTCGTCCCAGGTGGGTTGGCTGCTGTAGGTGCTGCAACATTGTGGCTCACACTTGGGTTGGGCATCGGTATAGCCTGGGTGGCTGAGTAATTCGTAGTAGTATGTGAGGGGTTGACTGGTAAAGATGGTCCAACATCATGGCCTATACTAGGGTTAGGCATCGGTATTGTCTGGGTGTCCCAATAGCTCTCGGTTGAGTCTGGTGGGTTGACCATCGTGGGTGGTCTAGTATTGTGGGTACTAGATAAAGGCAAGTAATCCTCAGCGTTTGGAAAAGAAAATGCCGTAGGAAATGTCAATGAGGGAGCAACATATTGTGCTCCGGTATTCCCAGATTTCAATTGGCTCAGTTCGTCAGTTAATTGCGCGAGCTGACTTTTCTGAAGCTCAACCGTATTTCGCGACATAGCTAGCATGCTCTCAAGTGAGGTGATTCGAGTCTTCATGTTACCAAAAAGTCCATCGTTGATCATCCCTAACTCCATTTCAAGCTCTGACTGTTTCTTGTGAGCTTCTGCTGCCTGTGTTTGCGCCTTTTGAAGTTCCACTTGTAGTTCGTCGATTTTGTCCTCATTTCCGAACCGCGAAAGAATGTTCCCTACGGAGACTCCGTACACACTCGACAGATCGTTTGGCATTCCCGACTCGTCAAGGATAATCTGCATCACAAGCTTATCAATCAGCTTGTAAAACTTTTGCCTACAATGATAAAGATCTTGAGAATGCTGTGGGTACAGTCAACTATAGAGCTTTTACGAACTTGGTCATAGGGTCTGGAGGAATCATTATCATGTGCTGTAGGATGGATAGGAAATGGTTATAACAGGGTGTCCCCTCGACCGAAGATAGGAGCATTTGAAATAAGGTGAATGGATCTGAAGTATCGGGTAATGAAGGAGCCACGATGGAAGAAGTATCGTCGGTCTCCACTGGGCGGTCGTCCATCAAGTACAGAAGATCCTGCTCCGCTTCGAAGAGATACTTGGATACTTGTAGGTTTATGGCCTCGCTGGCAAATGTTTTCACTTTCTGCAAAAAACCATGGCATAAGATTATTATAACAAACACCTGGATATTAGCTAATACATACTCGAATGACTCTCCGAAGTCCAGCCGCGTTCATCTGAGTTCGAATATGAATTCTTAACTCTATCTCATTACAATTGCCAACGATGCTATTCAGCAAGATCAAATTGGACAGCTGGGAAATATATAGATCATTACATGACTGTCCCATACGTGGCTAAAGGATTCTTCTACTTACCGTGTAATCCATGATATCATGATCATTGTTCTGGGCAGAGATTGACAAAGATACCACGCGTCCTCGACCATCAATAGTCGATTCGAAAGGCCGCAACCAAGCATCGAATGGTGCGTACTGCGTGCGTGCCTCCTCAACTGTTCGTATCCCTTTCAGTACGTGGTTGAGACCAACTGGGAGCTGGTAATGGCACAGGAAAATCATCACCTCAACCACCAATTTTCGGGTGCTAAGTAGAGGAGAATCTAGTGAGAAGCATAGATTTGTTACGGACCTAGGTTGATCTAGTGCGTCTTTAATTCCACACTAGCAAGAATATAAGCAAAACGAACAAGGAAAGATGTGAGGATCAATTGTTGTATTTACTTTAGTGTTGAACAGGGCTTTTAGACAACGGACTACTTCATGTTCTATCTGGTTATCGGAATCTGACCTGCAAAACTCAACGTAAGTATATGGCTACAGCAGATGACTGTAAGTGATAATACCTTCGGCGCTTATTACTAAGTGAAACAAGGATATTCGAGAGATGACGAAGGCCTTTTAGTTGTATAAATTGGTTGACCCACCTGTAGAAACCTACTATTAATTATCCTTCTAATACATCAACCTCTCTTGGACACCTACGTTAAGGCTTGAGTGGTTAAGGAAACCCGTAAGGAGGATAAATCCTTAACAGAAAGGTATCGTATATCCACTTCGGTCAGTTTACGGATGTAAAATTCCGGCATGCTGTCAAAACGCCCAGAGCGTCGATTTCTTGCCTAAATACACTCTAGTCTCAATACTTATATTCGATAAGTATGTTTGGTATCGAGAATACAACGTACATCTTGTGCTCGCAAATCTTTCTGTGCTGTAAGCATGCCCTTCTTCTGTTGAATCGAAAGCAGTCTCAAAGGGGCCTTTTTAGAATCATCCAGACCCATCTCATTCTAATTATCAAGGCAATACACGGTAAGCTTAAGAAAACACTTCGCAATGAGCAGGCATAACAAACGTACCAACAGCTCTTCGAAGAGACGAGGTACATCCTCGTCTCTGATAAAAGTAGCCATCGAACTCACACAAACTAAGTACTAAGAGTTGAGCCGCTCAGAAAAGAAAGTGGAATGCTTAAATAATAGCAATAGTCAAGGCAACAAGAAGCAGCTCTAAGGTCTCAACTTCAGCCTAACCCTGTCCAATGAAATCCTATCACAAAGACGGGCTCAAGTAGGCTGCTACTCTCAGATGATAGTTTCTTTCAACAAATGATAAGCGTAGCCCAATTGAAAACTTCGATAACCTAAAAATATATGTAACGTTAAGACGAGTCGAATCTCACAATAGTACTAGAATTCAAGAAATTGTAAGATATCGCAAACTTTATGTATATAGCATAACTAAGTTGTATTTTAAACCCGATTCCAGTATTAAACCACCTTTTAAACACGCAGCGATATATATATTCATTGGACAGAAAAAAAGTGAAAAAATCATCTATCATTCACGTAACCAAGTGATGAACTGATCAACTCGACACTCATGAAATCTGCGTATTTCTTTTAAAGAACCTTACACGATAGTTAGGTTGAAGCTTGAGCGTACATAGTGAGCTAACCAACAACGTAAGAAATAACTCAAGAGGATGGATTTTCAAAACCGTGCCGGTTCGAAACCCGGTTCTGCGGGTGTTGCAGGGCATTCCGAATCGAATGTAGACAGAAGAGAACGTTTACGTAAACTCGCACTGGAAACGATCGATCTCGCGAAAGATCCGTACTTTATGAAAAACCATTTAGGTTCATACGAATGTAAACTTTGTTTAACTCTTCACACCAACGAAGGTAGTTACTTGGCTCACACCCAGGGAAAAAAACATCAAACCAACTTGGCCCGACGTGCGGCTAGAGAGGCTAAAGAATCAGGAATCCAGCCTGGGCTGATCGCCCAACCACAGATCATGGTGAAGAAGAATGTCATCAAGATTGGCCGCCCTGGATACAAAGTCACTAAAGTAAGAGATCCTGTCACTCGACAATTTGGATTGTTGTTTCAAATTCAGTACCCTGAAGTTGGCACTGAAGTGAACCCTCGCCATCGTTTTATGTCCGCTTATGAACAGCGCATTGAGCCACCCAACCGACTATATCAATATTTATTGTTTGCCGCAGAACCATACGAAACCATTGCCTTCAAGGTTCAGAGTCGAGAGATTGACAAAGGCGAAGGAAAGTTCTTTACTCACTGGGACCCTGATAGCAAGCAGTTTTCCCTCCAATTCTTTTTCAAAAACGAGCGTCCAGTAGCAGATATGATGGAAGCTTCATATATGAGAGCTCCTGTAGCAAATCCACTTAACCCTTTTAGCGCACCACCCCCAGTTAAATAATCTTGTACATTTTACTTTCGTCGTTACTCATCACGCTTATAATGAAATCGATCTTCTTCATGGGAAAAGATATTTTGAAAAATAAGTTTATGGTAAATTTGTTTGGCTTAGTGTTATGAACAAGTGATAAGATAAGCGTGTAAATGTGTGAATTAAAGTGTATTATACAGAAAAGGCACGTTGGTGGCGGTTGGGTTTTGGGTATCGTGGGTCCGATTTACCGGGACTCCTCAAACTTCTCCCTGGTGACTTCTTTCAGTACGCCATACCATTTTTCCTGGCCAATTGTGGTCCACGCACCTCCATAGTTGTGACCTGGGTAGACCACTATGCTTTCTGGTAGCTGGCGTAACACACTCTGTAAAGTGTCATACATATCATGTTTACACCCGCCTGGCAAATCTAACCGTCCGCAATGCCCCAAGAACAGTGTATCTCCAGAATAGAGTCGAGTTTCGTTTACGAGGATGCACTGACTGCCCGGTGTGTGCCCGGGAGTGTGGATAAACGAAAGGTTGGTCTTTTCTCCCAGTTTTAGTGTAAAATTATGACAGGTTGGAATGATTCGTTCGATCTCGACATTAGGGTTTGATTCCCGTAGATATTTGATATCGGCGCTATGAATATACGCTTTTACGTGTGGCCAGCGCTTGAGAATAGTCGCAAGTCCTGAGACCCGAATGGGTAGTTGATCGAAAGGCGGTGGCGGGTATCCTATTGCGATGTCATAAGCGTACTGTGCATATGTTTGAATTACCAAAGACTCTCGGAGAACTTACCGCCTACGTGATCAAAGTGATAGTGAGTAACTACAGCACCAACTAATTTGAATTTGAGTTTCTCAATAATGTTGATGATCCCTGTGGCATCCCAGCACTGTTTTGAAGCAATAGATGATGAGTATTGGTTCAAGTAGTATGCTATAGTGTCAGACATGGCAGTAACTTACGGCATCTATAACAATGCATTCTCGTGTTTCCTTGTCCGCAACGAGATAAATAAAATTACGCATCTCGGCTGCATATTC
>JNET01028694.1:0-20816 GCA_000697455.1 Basidiobolus heterosporus B8920 | reverse complement strand
GGTACATTTCTCTACAAGTTTGAATGTAATCAATATATTGATAGTATACGATTGGATTATTATGGAGATAGTACCACTATGATGCAAAAAATTGCATGGTAATATAGGTTTCGCACAGTTATTACATGTCACTATGGCCAAATCGTTGGGAAGTCCAATGCCGCCAACACTAGACATATGTGTGATTGAGTTAAAGAACACTAAAAACTAGGCTTGAAGCAAAACCAACAAAACGATATTAAGGATATATTCATATTGAATTTTGGTTGTAACTGGCATATCTGAAGCTTCAAAAGATTCCGAGATAGCCTTCTCCTCAAGATCCACTAAAAGGCAGAATGAGTATCAGATTCAAAGGTGGAATATGAAAAAACATACTCTCAAAACGATTCAAGGTATCACTAAATCCTTCCCAAGTTCCTTCTGACAAAGGAACATGGTCTACGGGTTGAATTGATGGTAGACGACACCAATCTGCTTCTTTCTTAAATATTGCAAGAGTAGAGGGGCTGACAAAGGAGAGCCAGGAGTTAAAAGCGATTTTGGATTTGAGGTAGTCATTGGAGACTTTTTCAATATCTATGTATAGCAGGGTCAGTTGGAAGTGAACGCGACTTGAAGTAAATTAGAACACACCTTTTTCTAGATCTCTTACTTGGTTTAACTTTTTGATAAGTACGTCTTTTTGTTCATCTGAAAGAAGGTCCCAGCCAGCTGTTGAAAAAATAAAAGGATAAGTATTTTAAATAACTGCAGTGAACAAAATAACTATACTGTACGTGGCTTGCTTGAAGACATGGCTCAAATTCCAAAGGAGTTTCCTTAGTGAGTTGTGACAAAATACATACCACACACTTGGTATACCATCATTTCCACCAAAATAATTTAGCTTAAATTCTGTAGATTTATACATAAACTTTAAATATTGTTACATTCTTTGATAAGAATAGCTCTTTGTGATGAGATTTCCTATAAACGGTTTATTTTACCAAGGGTGAATAAATTTACAGATTTTCATGATTTAAACAAAATAAGCAAACATTGTTGTTAATAGAGTTTCCTCGCGAATTGCCTGTGGTGTAAGATGACTCAAGGCTTTACCAACACACATCGTTACTTTTTACAAGCCAGCTTGGTTCAGCGATTTCTCAAGGAGTCTGACGCGATCAGGATACTTCGACGTGCTTGCGAGATAACTCAAGGTATACTTCTTGTGATAGCAGTAACGATCTCCAAAATAGTGACCCTGCTTTAATGATAGAGCCCTTTGACGAAAGTCAGTTTGGTGAATTTATCAACACTATCAATGAAGGAATAAACTCTTTGGATTTGGAGTTTCGCAAGTCCCACGATGAAGAAACTGGAGAGCCTGTGTTAGCACTGGTATGTCACTTTAAGTTAACACAGCGTCCTACTTTTCCCTTTCTTAATTATAGCTTCTTGTTTGAGGTTAATACTAACGGTGATGAGATTGCACAACTGGCTACCGACTATACACCTGCAGAGCTAGTTTATCTTCGCCGTATTGTAAGCTGAACCTCTATTTCTCGGTTATTATGTAGATATTCTTTACTGAAGTACCTATAAATTCTGTACCACTACAGATAGAATTGATTGTTACCGCAGATGACGAGTCGTATTCAGTCTCCTCTTTGCTAGCATTGAGTGAAGCTGGTAAACTCAAATCAGTTTTTACCAAAAACGCTGCGGAACAACTATTGGAAAGATTTGTTGAAGACAAATGGATTTCAAAAACTAGGTGAGGATTGTTTTGAATTAGGGTTGAAATATCACTCTGTATTAATCCTCCTCTGTAGCTATGGCCGGTACTATCTCACACAACGATCGATTCTAGAGCTTCAGACATATCTAAAAGAAGAATTCGAAGAGTATATCTTGGAGTGCACATTGTGTATGGATATCGTTACTCGGGTATTTACGCAATATTACTCAATATTTCGATATCCAATTACTCATTTTCGTACTCTCTAAGGGTGAACGATGTCATGTTGGTAGTTGTAGCGGCAGATTGCACCTCCATTGTGCCGAAAGGTACTTTTCCTCGAGACCAGATCGAAAAGTCTGTCCATTGTGCTCTACTGCCTGGACTTCAACACAGAAGGTCGGTCCAGTTGGGGCTACTGACTCACCTAGCTCACAGTAAATGAGTTCGTTGAGCATGAACTCTAAGTAATTGCCTGCAAAGACTCGCTATATTTGACTGTAGAATGTAAATCTTACCGAATATATATTCCATCACCACTCTAGAGCTATTATAAATCAATATATTATCTTTCACTATCTTTCAATCAGGTTAAAAGCGACTTTGAATTTACTGCATGCCCGATTGTTCTGATTAGTAAGGAATCTTGATTGCTGACACTTATTCATAATACCCAGGTTGGTTGATAGAGGAACCGACAATGATGTAATTATATATGCAGCGTTGCACCAATGGATTACCTCCCAGTGGCTTTCAAATATTCACCCAACCTAGCCGACGGGAAAGCAACAGAGTCCCAGTGCAAGCATCCGAAATGGATGAACATATATTGAGTGTTTATTAATTCATATAATGATTTCAAATAGCTCGTGAGAATAAATGTATAGGTGTTATTCACTCGAGGACATCACTGTGGTGGTAATGTGGATAAGTCATCAGGAAATGTGTTTACGAACTGTATTTTGTAAAAGCAATAAATTATCTCATAGAACCGTACAAGATGCCAACTAGAAAAAAATGTTAAGAAAATCTCAGAAAGCCACAAAAACACAAGCCAGGAATCTGGAGAGTAATAGATGGTATGTATATGAAACAAGGTGGGAGCTAATAGGGGCGTATGAATGTTAAGTAAAGCGGAGTAAACCTGTGTTATAGGTAGAAAAGCAGTGATCCATCTTATATGTTTATTCTTGACCAAAACCAACAGTCTCCTCTACAGCCAAGGTGAATTTCGTTAACATGGCTTCGTATGACTTGTAAGGTGGCATATCAATACGGTTGAAGCTTATAACAACGTGTTAGTACTGACTAGCATGACAAATCACTCAAGTTGAACCTACCAGGTATGTGCTTTAGGAAGCTGGTTGATGTCCCCGGATTTCTCGATGGTGAAACGACGGGGCCCATCACTACCTTGAAGATCCTTAAAACCGTTCACGGGAATTCTAGAGGTACCCGTAGTGAACTGCAATAGACGTGATTTCTTTTCAGAATCCCAGGAGCGGATAATCTACAAGGATGTGGTTAGTTTATCCAAAATAAATAATATAAAAAATCCTATCTTGTGTTTACCTTCCAGAACCATTGAATAACCTCATCTTGTTCAGTATAGCCGCGGTAATCGGTATGTTTCTTCCAGTCATCTACATCAACTTCGGCAATACCTCCGATCAGTAGCTATAAATCAAAATCAGTTTAGTTTCGAGAAAATAGAATCATGACATTAATAGAAATATAATTACCTCTAACTCTCTTTCGTCAAACACAACCACGAGGTCTTGAGGAATCAATTGGTGGAAACCCTCAGCAAATGCATCAAACTGCTCTTTCACTCGTCCAGAAATACGCCATTCAGTTACAAGGCTAAATATGAAATGTGAGATATAGTGCTGGGAAGATAATATATGGCTAACTTACTCGACGTATTCCTTCTTGTTTTCTTCAGTAACCGGAATTTCTTCACCTCCGGGTTTGAGCTCGACTGATACTACTTCACCGAATCTACTATCCTCAGCAGTAAATGTTAAATCAAGAACGTCGGTAATGTCGTTATCACTGTAAATAGCAAGGAATTTTGTTAATCCAGCTCACAAGTATATGGTGGAATCGAGGCATAATACTTACAGCATCCACTTCAAACTTCTGTGGAACTCAGCATCAACACTTTCCAAGTCTGACAAGGCAATCTTCTTCTTCAAAATCATTTTGTAGAAAGAAACGATGAAAAAGGCATCTAGGAATCGACGATGGAAGATGGCAAGGCCGACGACACGTCCAATGAATCTGAAGTAGTTCAAGTGCTCGGGGTTGATTCCCGAGTGAGGATTAATTTGGAGTGTGTAATTGTCATGAGCAGAATACTCGAAAAGACAGTAGAATGGATTAAACATTTCATGAGATAACAAGAAGAAAAATTCTCTGTGGGAAGCAATGTGTAAGTGATAGACCGAGATGTAGTTCATGCTAAATTAGTTATACCTTGACAAACCACCATAATCCAAACCATCTTCCCCTTCAAACTTGATCATCAATCTCTTCTTCAACTCAGCAGGGGTTTGGCGCATAATTTCAGCATAAGCATCCTCGAAAATATGATTACGACGAACTTTGATGTGACACTGACCAGGAATTGGACGGAGCGCAGGTTGTGAGCGGAAATAGATCAGTTTGCGACGGAAATCACGCTTGTACTGAGGAACATTTTGATCCAAACTACTAGGAAGACGTGGATCATCCCAAGTGGTGGTTTTGGTGTTATGGTCAACAAAGTAAACTCGTCCGGTACTGGTCAAGCGCATTTCCCAGCCGGAAGGTAGAGGGCCAAGCTGGGAGACAGGTTGTTGTTGAAGGGTTACTTGATTCGATGACTGTCCGTAAGTTCTGACATATTGTTGTCTTCTTGGGTCAACCCAGGTAGTAGTTCTAGTGTTGTGATCGACAAAATAAGGTCTACCTTCCGGCGTAAATCTCTGCTCCCAGCCGGATGGCAATGGACCAGACCCGGCAACTGTTGAATTTGCATTAGTGTTGGTGGCGGGAGTAGTAGCAGGTGCATCAGTATTAGTGAGGTTGGTAGAAGAGCGATCTTCTGGGAGAGTACGGTTGTTGTGTCTTTGTCTTTCCATCTCAGTAACATTGGTGGAGCCAGTGGTGTCTGTAGCTCCGTTTGCTGTTGGGCGACTCCACGAAGTAGTGCGGCTGTTATGGTCGACGTAATAAGTGCGTCCAAGATGATCCACACGACGCTCCCAGCCAGCAGGCAGGGGTCCATGCTCATCCTCAAAAGAAGTTAGAGTATTACTATTGGAGTTTGCAGCCGTGGCTGACCCATTAGTAACAGCAGTAGTGGGTGTATCGGCAGATGGTTGACCTGGAACGCTAAGTCGTGCTGGTGAGCGATCACTATAACCAGGAGCAGCTAAAGCTGATGTTGATTGTGAGCGATTATGTCTTGAAGAATTTACATCGACATTTGACGAACTAGCCCCGGCAAGATTGGAGGATGCACCAACGTTGGAGGAAAAGCTGATCATCAACTTTCCAGAAATATGCTCGCCCAAGTTGGATTTCTTCAACTCTTGGGTAAGAATTTCTAAACAATAAGAGTTTGTCAAGCTATCATTTATCTCATGTTGCAATATTCTTCGTAAAGTTACCCTCTCCACCAGCGTCGATGTCAAACACATCAGATACTTTGACGCTAACGTTCCCAAGAAAGCCTTGATCCTTCTTTTTACTTTTCTTCTGATCGAATATTTGTACCATAATGATACTATCCTTAGTAACAGTTCTAAATATCAAATGTATATATATAAGTACTTCTGAACAGCTTATACTACCTTGGCAATAAAAAATATATGAATACTTACATGGTGAAATTTTCGTTCCAGTAGGGGTTAAGTGTTTTCTTGAGAACCCCGGTAGTATGTGCTTGTTCGCCATCTACTGATACTTGGGCATAAGGATCAGGGAGTCCTGTGAAAGTGCGAGAATGAGAAAAATGGGCAAACCACATAAAAGACTTGATGAATCTTACGAAATAAATCGCGTTTGTACAGGCCATCGGCTGCGATGACTAAAAAACACAAGTGAATATCAAAGAAAAATGAAGAGCATCGAGAGCAACTAGCTACCAGTAAATTTCAGAGTTTTTCTACATCAAGCAAGCCAGAGAAATCAGCATTAGAAAGGGTAACAAAAGAAGTACATCAAGTATTTGAAATTATTTACGCGTTTGAAGAAGAAGCCATTTGTTACTGTTCAAGTTCGACCGAGTAGAGAAGAGCCGTCTTTTCAATTAAAGTAAGAAAAAATGCCTTGAGCTCAAGGGCTATTTAGATTCTTGTTATAGACCTTGGGATTTCAGTTCACCAGTCCCGTTGAGTATTTATATTTGCAAAATCCAAGAAAAGTATGACTTAGATGAAGCTTGATGATACAGCAATAACACTTTCAAGGAAACTTCAAAGAGTCTTTGGAATAAGTCCAGCTGATAAAGTCTGAATGAAAGTAGCTATTTGATAAATTACAACAGGGTGTATGTATAGCTTGTGGTCGTCGACAAAGTGTAAACTGTAAAGAGGAAAGCTGTGGAAAACTCGAGTTAAAGTTGAAAGAAGAGACCAGTCTGAGGAATTTCTTGACCGCTTCCTAAGGTAGTTTCCCATCTAATCATTCCAGGGGGAATCTTTCAAAATAGATCAAAATCATCGATAATCTCTAATGCGCACTCACAAATCCGATAATAAATAATTGCCTGTCTGAAGATATGTCGGCTAAAAAATCCAAACTGATGAATCATGTGTATCATAGATCAGAGCCGATTGAGGCAGCCAGATCGTTGTTTTGAGGAAAAAAAGACGTAAGATAAAATTAAGACGTCACTTGGTATTATAAAAATAACATAAAATAACATGAATTCACACAACCAAAAACATCCATCAAATTCGAGGCTGAAACGGCACGAAAAACGAAACTTCCATTTCTTCACAGAGCCAGATAATGGATTGTTTCTATTTGCACATTGTCAACACAATTCTCCACAGCGTCGTACATTGTACTGAGCCATGTTGGCAACCCCGTCTCTGAGCTAATCTGCTTTTTCCTGCAATTGCTTGCTCAGGCTTGAGCTGCATAACATTCAATTCAGCAATACGAATCATCCGACCAGCCGGACATTACATAACGTTTCCTTCTTTCCCAATATGGTGCCAGGTGTGCACGATTCCGCATGAATTTTAAACCAGTCCACAACGAGCTTTTTCCTAACACTTCGACTAGTGCGCCTTTTTAATGTGTATTATGTATGTTCCGCTGCCAAGCAATCCCCATTTTAAGTCAGTCAGTGAGTACTTCGCCTCTGCGAATTTGCAGATGTTGATTTATTTTTAGCTTGGGCTCGGGTATAAGTTGAATCGTCGTAATAAGGAATTTCCTTAAATTGATAGATTACTTAGCAGTTAGTTGTTGCATCCCACACACCCACACGCCCGCACGCAACGCTCGTGTGCTTATATGTTGGTCGAATGAGCCATGGATGGAGATATGCACCACAATGACGTTATCTAGCCTCGCTTTGTAACCTTTCTCTTAGCCTTATCAATCCATCAGCTACTTTCCATACGATATCCGGATACTTTGACAGCTTATAAAATTATCTGAGATCAGTGATTGATTTAATTAATTATGGTATTTAATGAGGTGTTTAAGCGTTTCCCAAAGATTTCTGTAGCGAAAGCGTATTTTGAATGAAGCAGCAACTGCAGCTAAGTGAAGAGCAAACTCTAAGTTTTCATAAAAACGGTTATCTAATACTAAAAGACTGTTAGTGAATTCAACTCGCTTTTTTTTGCGAATCCCGAAATTAAATAGACCTCTATTCATAGGTTTATCTAAAGAGGATTTACAAGAGTTAACTGAAGAGTGTGACACGTTGATAAATCATGTATACTTGGAATTAGATCTTCTGGATCACCTCGGTTGTGTCATAGGTAAGAACGCCTTGTTTATCAGTACTACCTAAAATCCTCGATCCTTGGTAACACATCCAATCTTCAGAGCCTTGGAATTGTGGTTATTTTGATACCGTTGATAATGGAAAGTTCAAATCCGACTCAAGGGTTTACAGTAGTTTGAGAGCTGAGCTCGCAGAGCGAGTGAGCTCGATAATATTGAAAACAATTCCTAGCTTATGTGGACAGCTGTTGCCTACACACCGAGTAGATGGTGCTAATAGATTATATCTTGTTAGTGGACTTTGCTTGTTGATTTATGCTGACCTTACTAATCGACCTTTTCGTTAGTGCAACGAACAGTACGTTGTCAAACCGCCAAACACCGGTTCACGGGGCCAATTCGAATGGCATCAGGTATTACCTGTCATCAGAGTTTTGACGCTTAGGCACTTTGACTGAACAATCTATAGGACTCCCAATACATGCCTGAAGCATGTCGTTCAACGCCTTCTGTAACATGCTGGGTGACCTTGGACACAGTCAATGAGGTATTAAGTTCAGTGTAGCATTCCAAGCGTACATTATTTATCAATAGTTGTGATTTCTATGAAGACCAACGGCACTATTTGTATTGAGCCGTATCCTGCCACAGATCAGCCATTCTCAATTCCCAGTGAAGTCGCTGAATTTACTAAACATCACCACCAAATGGCTTCTAAATATCCTAACGATCCTCCGTTTGAGATTTCCTCACGCCGTATTAACACCTCAAGATACCCCAATTTGGTGTTTGTCAACTTAGAACCGGGTAGTATCGTCTTTATGAGCGGGCAAGTGCGTCATTGTAGTATCTCAAATAGAACAAACAAATTCCGAAGAATCTTTCTGCCGCAATACACCTCGCTGCCAGTCTGGAAGGCCGAGTATGATGGTACTGGACTCAGCCTCGAGGCAGAAAATATTGAAAATAAATTGTTAGCGCTGGCGGTTCCCTGTGCACTCACGCAATAAAACTGCCAGCTTGATTGTTTTTGCATCATTGATTCCATAGACTGCATCTCAGACCTTGTAGCTTTATATCAACCATCTCCTAAAGCTTATTCTAACATTGGACAATGTGACCGCATCATCGTTTTGAGCTTTCATGAAAATCAAATTCAAACGAATCCTATTGAGAAATTTGTACCACCTCGTCTGATTTAGGTTGTCCTAATGGCACCTCTACCCATAATCTTAAACTCTATTTGTACGCCAGATTTATTATAAAGGAATATTTTCCCTTACACAACATATCTTATAGTCGCAGCGGTAATAAATCCTAACTACGGTCAGAGCTTAAACGGATTTGAACATGCATATGAACACAAATTAAGTCGCTGCCCACAGTTAGTTGTCTAGGTTGCATTCAAACTTAATCGGGTGACACTCTAGGGTGTCCAGATTGACCAAGACAATGGTATGAGTCTGAGAGAAAGCGGGAAGTAAGATGATTCTGGTTGTTTGCCCCTCGGATCCTAACGTGGTTGAAGTTCATCACTAAAGGTCGTATAGATTTAGTATGAGGCCTGGACGCTTACCTTGAACTACAGTAGTTTCAAATTGAGGTTGGTTTCCAAAAAAGTAAACGTGAGGGCAATCATGAATAATAAATGGGTCAACTTCTGCAAGTTTTTTCATTGACTTAGTTCCCTACAATGCTAGTGCCTCGATATGTTATCTACTTGCCTGAGCTTTCAGGTGGCATCCCTGTCGGATCAATGAGGCGCCACCTCAATGTTTGAGTCGCGGTTTGTATCCGGCTATGAAAACCTGAAAGTTGAAGTAATCCATCAAGCGTTTGTCCCGAGTTTCCCAGAAATCTAGATTGGTTTGAGGGAAAATCGAAACATTACTTAAGACATCTAAGCAAGAATTTCATCATATATTTCAAACATTACGTGATTCCCTCAAGTTTGAAGTAATGGGGATTGGTAACACTATTGAAGGTGAAGAATCTCTGTGCACGTTCGAAAAATGCAAAGTGCATTGGTTGTTGAGGGAGGATTGCGTTAGCTGGGTCGTGAGCTCCGGGCATTAAATCTACAGCCAGTGTCTCGCATATTTCCTCCAAAAACATGTCCAATTCTTTGACTGGTTTTCCATTAAATGTACTTTGTCCGTGGATTTTACTTTTCTGGAATGTAATAGAGTTGGTTTATGATGGTTGCGCAATGCTAATGCTTTTGAAGTCACATTACTAGCTTGTTTTCAACTTCATGACGTTGTAATTTGGCGAGGGAATTTCCTGCAAAGATCGCACGGACTATTCGTGAGCTGAAGTGTTGTTCTTGCACACTACCCAAGTTCCCGCAAAGATAGTCTTTTAACATATCAAGGTTTAAAGTGGAGGCTTTATCATCGCCAATATTTAAGCCAGATACAAGTGCAACATACTTGGGCTCTTGAAAAGAAAACTGCGAATGTAAGACGAATTATGGTGGAATTGAATGTGTGATGGAATCCGTACCTGGTGATTGCTGTGTTGGAAGTGCTTCCTGTACCGAGAATTTCGGCAAACATATGTCCATAATTTCTATCTCTCCAAGGGTTTTCTGAATACCTAATACACCAATGACCACGCCTGTGCGTAACAGGAGTCAGAATATTGGCTAAACTGTTTGTTTTCTAGTTTCCTACCTGATACAAGTGTTACTCCCTTCAAGATATCACCGGTCAACCCTAATTGGCCAGATTCATCTTCAATGAAAATATTCATAGCCTCATCAGAGAACGTGTAGCGTGGAGGAGGCGCCACCACCCAGTGCTTGAGTCAAAGTGAGAAAATACAGAAAAATGTAGGCCATCGGGCTACTTCATAATAAAATATTAACAAATACCTCTTTTGTGAAGTCATTCAAAGTCTCGGCCTTAAGTGGCCGATCAACATAAACAACTCCAACCAAGTAACATAGTTCATCGCAAACTACGTTTTCGATACTACCCACAAAAATGGGGTTTAATCCGCCTGAAAGCAATATTGTGAGAATTATAAAAGTTGAAAAAGACTAAGGGAGAGAATCCTACCCTCTAAATTCCCCCACCGTTCTTGGGCAGTCTGCTCTATTTCCGGTCGTAATGCTCTCAAACGTTGAGCAAAAGGAGTGATCGAGACTAACTCAGTAGTAAGATTCTCCGAACCCTGACCAACTGTAGGGGCCGCTGTTGGTATCCTCTCTTCAAGTATGAAATTTTTCCGCAAATTCCACAACTCTTCATACTGCGCGCTTTTCCGACGTAAAGGAAGTGGAGAAATCCGATTTTCGAAGGAAAGGAGAGAATCACTTGATCTAGATAAATCATTCAAGTATTTAGCGGCTCTATTTTAATTCCTGTCCGTTGGTCGATAACTACCCTTGAAACACACAGTTATTTACGTCCTCAATACTCTGTAGGAGTCTTGTACTCGAGACTGGCGTCTCCATATGACGATAAACACGCAGTAAAGTGACAATATTGTGATTAGGACTTGACGTACAGCAAATCAGATATCTCAATGGTATATGTATTCAGAATCCCATTTTATCATTCAGAGAATGATGGCTTAGTATTGTGTCTTAAAGTTGATTTTTATAGTAAACATACACAACACAACACAACACAACACATACATTATTGACAAAAAAGTTCTCCAACTTCATGACCATTTTAGCGGCAAAGAGATGCTTTATTTTGAGAATACATGTTAAGATGGTTATGAGAGAGAAATCGTATTGAAAATAAGTCTGTATGGTGTACATCGGAAGTTATATGATATATGGAAAACTCTGGAGAAATTCTTGATTGAAAAGAAACAAAAAAAATAGGATATAAAAATTTAAAGGTGCGCTTCTATACATTAATACTACGTGCAACTGAATCAAACAAGCTCTCAATATCTGGCGCGCAGCGGGTGAACGAATGACTCCAGAAATTGTAACGCGGGTTCTTGATTAATTCGATAAAAGTGATCAACAGGCCCCAAGGATGGGGACGATTAACGATTAAACGCTCCAAAAGTACTCGGGTGACTTGTTCTTTGATAGACTCTTGGCTACCTTCGGCGAATAAATAAAGTAAAACGCAACTAAAGTAATGAGTGTGATTGTTGGGGTAGCGAAGCTGGTTGGCGATTGCACTTAAAAACAAGTAACGTCCTTCCGAATCAAGATCGATTAGGAGCTGTTGGAAAATATCCATCGGAGCACTATGTGTGATGGGTGATGTCCCTTGGTGGGTCTTGTTTTGCAGTTGCGCAATCGCTTGAGTACCAACATATAGAACTAGAGAGTTGATCACTGGCACGTTGTACTTAACTCCGGTAAGTTCACTATCTTCGACTTGCTCAGCAATTAGCCTACTACGAAGGTCGAGGAGGAAAGAGACTGGTCCACGGGTCTTCAGATAGGTATCAATATCTTGTTTGAAGTCTCCAGCCAAAAGGCTGGAAGAATAATCAGACAAAACATGTGGAGACTGGCTGATTTCGGGTAGAAGGTCTACCTTCAAGTTTGGTGTGAAAGGATCTGGAAGGCGCATGTTTCGAGGGAATGCACTCAAGATCACGTTTCGAGTTTGAATGCAAGTAGGGGGAATCACATCACAGAAACTGAAGTGATAATCACACAAGAATTCGGGGAAGTCGTGAAGCAACACTAATAATACTCGCATAGTTCCTTTGTAAAGAGCTCGGGTGCTCTCACGATCGAAGTCTTCAAGTAATGGGCCAATGAACTTGAACAAGCATATCATCAAACGTTGGATTGCTGGCCATCCCTTCTGGTTTTCGGCCAGTAAAAGTTTAGGCATAAACAAGCGGTGGGATATGAGTGAAATCCAGGCAAAGGCGAATCCAGGCAAGAATGAAGGCTGCAAACTATGGAAGGTATTAGCAAGAGCAGTCAGAATATTATAATAAATTGGCTGTAATTGCTGTTCGTATAGATTGAAATCACCCAAGAGGTTAGTGAACAATCTAAGATACGGCTTTTGGTTGAATTGGCCCTTATGTTGTTGATGGTCGTGAACTAAAACCAAAAGAATGATACTTAGGATCTTCGATAGGAATGTGATCTTCGCCAGATTGGGATTAACAGGAGTAGGCTCATTGTAGTACTTTACAAGAACCACAATTAGCTTTGAGAATGCGTCAACTCCTTGGTAAGCTGCAGCGGGTATCGGCCCATTACCACTGACGGTGCTGCTGTACTTCAAGAATCCTTCTACACTGATTTCGGTACATACACGGAAGAAAAGTGAAGAAACGTCCTCATCCTTCAACACGCCGCGTTGTTGCAGCTGGTGAGCAAAGGTGGCAAATGCTTTTTCATTTGAGGAGACATGTTGGTATAGCTTAACCCATTCGATAAACATAAAGGTGAGTTGTTCACGAAGTTGTGCGATTTCGGTATCTTGAGGGGAAGAGGTTCCCTGTTTATGTATCTCTTCAAGAAGATCAATGACTGAGCTAGGTCCTTTACCTCTCTGGGTAAGACGAGTAAGTGCATCCAGCGAAGCGCTGAAATCCACATGAGTAGCGCAAGAATCATCTAAAACGCATTTAGCAATCAACTTGACTGCAAAATCGATAACTGATGGCCGGCCGACATCAATTAATTTGGCCAATTGCGCGTCTTGTTCAGGAAGGTTTATCAATCCGACCTTAATCAAGGCAACAGTAACAGGCACATTGTACTTTCTTTCATCATCGGCATAAATCAACCAAGCAGTAACCTCCTTGGCAACTGAAGGAGACAAATCACACAGTCTTTCGAGTAAGTGAACGTAGACTTCACGAGCGAGATTGGTATCACTCTTATAAAGAGATTGTACAACTTTCTGGGAAAATGTCAGCGTGGTTTCATCTCTGTTACTTGAGTGGGTAGCGAGGGCCTGAATCTGATGAGTAATAACTCGAATATCGTGTTGTTGAGGAATCGCGGCCAATCCATTAACCGTACACTGAGATAGTTGTTTGTCAAGCTCGTTCACTAACAGTGAGAACTTTTCCAATGCTTGATGTGTACTGATGGTTGGTGGCGCATTCTCGTATGCTACATCATAACCATATACATCTCCCTTAACAGGCATAGAGGTACGGAGACTTCTTTCGTCGTATACATTAGCCAATTGACTCTGGAATCGTGGAATTCTAGCGAAATCCTCATAAACAACTAGTTGCTGTGGCAAAAGCCCATTTGGCTTTAGTCGCAAAGCATCTGGAAGATTTGGTGGATAGCGGAAGGTAGACACTACAGCAGCATCATAATAAGGCTGTCCTGTACGGAATTCCCTATGTTTCTTTCTGCTGGCATACGAATTAGCAAGACCTTCATCAATTTGAAGGATGGCCACTTCCATAGCAACTTTCTCGACAACGGAGCTGGCAAGATCCAGATTATCCGAGACGGTAATAGATAATGCTTGGTCCGGGAAAGCTTGTTCAGATACGCCGTTTTGTAATAACATGCTACGTAAATGAGTGGCAATTCCACTGCGTAAATTGTCTTTACTAGCAGCAACCGCTAAACTAGCAGCAAGATTTTGAACCATCAAATGAGCTGCCTTTCTCATCTTTTCTTCGTTCGGCTCCATTGCGAAATCTTTAGTAATAAGCTCCTGAGTGGTGAATCGAGCAATCTTAACTGATCTCTCCACAGTAGATCCGACAGTTTCACGTAATGCTTGATCCATAGCAATGTGCACTACTCTCTTCAATACGGCTTGATTGAGGGGCAGATTAGGGTTGACGGATATGTAAGGAGCAATGGTGGGAATGATAGCTCCAAGGGCATCATCCGCTATAGCCAGAATTCGTTGAGAGTTATTTTGCTGAGCTTGGCCCAACATTTGGTGGTGAGCAGGGGCTCTTGAAGATGTATCATAATCTATTGATAATTTATCCATCTCCTTGACCACGTTTGACTGAGAAACGAAATCTTTAGGTGGACGGTCCTTAAGAATTGTAGTGGGCTCTATATCTTTGATGTCGAGATTCAGACTTTTGCATAAGACTTCGATTTCAAACTTGAGATTCAACTTAAGATCGGCAAACTGATAGAGTTCAGCCAATAACTTCATAATGGCAATAAGCCAAGGATTAGGTGGCTTAAATACACGACTTTTGCTGCATTGTTCTAACACTTTGCAAACAAATGGAATAGCTACAATAAGGCGGTTAGAGTCATAACCTTCAACAAGTAGCTCCTTAAAAGCGATATTCTTATGCTTGATAGGCTTGTTGCGAGCCAAAGTCATGCCACCAAGCCAGGAACCTAGATTCTTGAGCAAAGATCTTTCGGAAGAAGACTGAACGGTTTTTTCCGAGTTCAGAAGCACCTTGATGTTGGCATAAGTTTCATGCAGCAGATAGCGATATAGGAGATCGCTTTTCAACGAGTCGAGGAATTGGAGGTATAATTGGTGATTATTGGGCTCAATACTGGCACGCTTAACAACTAAGTAATGACTAAACCAACGAAAGGCCGACTCTTTGAGGACCTCCTTCATTTCCTGGACTTTAGTTTCCATATTGCTATGGGCTACATTGTTAATAATGAACAAAATCTTATCTTGAGCCGATTCTGGCGGGACCTCATTATCGTTATTATCACCAGAGGCGAATAAAGGATCGAGATTCAGAGAAGTAAAGGCGGGAAGTGATTCGTTTTTGGGTGGCTCCGGGGCATTGTTGACTTGAGGCTTGTCGGTAATTGGCTGCTCAATAACAGTGTTAATTGCGGCCCCCTGAGGCAACGCGGTATTCGGTACTTGACCCAAATTTGCCTTGATATATTGCGTAATTTCAGGGTGCGCCTGTTGCAACTTTGGGATCTGTAGCAAATGCGAACAATACTGAGGCCATTCAATAAGTCGTGCTTTGAATTGTACCAAAGCTTGAACACCAAAGTTGAACATCTTGGCACTAGTTTCATCACATAAAGCATCCAAGACACATTTAAGTGCCACTCCTAACGGTATATAGGAAACGAGTTGGTGTTGGATTAAGCTTCCAATCAAATTACTTGTAATGGACAGTTCCTTTGGAGGATACTTGGGAAAGAATTTGAACTCGTCAAATAAGTTATGCATCATACAATCAAAGACGTCCCTTTCTCTGGCAATCCTCGAGTTTTTCAGGCGATGAAGAAGTTCAATCATACTTTCAACGGATAGTTCCTCCTTATAAATCTTTTCGTAGTACATATTGGCTTCTTCTTCAACATCTGTGGAAAAGCTTACTTCACCAGCAGCAGTAGTCGAATTAGCATTGCTTCCCATATTGGCAAGTTCGGGGTGTTTCTTGAAACAGAGTGTTTGTAATTCTTTAAACATCTCAGACATCTCGGTTGACGTAGCGCTAGCCCCAAGGACTTTCAAAAAGATGCTGATTACCTCCAAGGACAAGGGGACAGTTTGTGAATTTCCACCGCTTACTTGTTCACTAGATCCCATTTTCTGAGTCAAGAAATCAAAGCATACCCGAAGAAATGGCTCTCCATGTGTAGCAATAGAATCCTGAAGCCACTTCTCAAGATTTAGGTATTCTCTTCTACATGCCAAAGCAGCTAGGTCGATTGCAAAAAAGAAAGGTTGAACCTCGAGCATTGATTTCAAGATTTTGATGTCCTGTGCAACATCAAGAATTCGAGAAATAAGAGTTGGGTTACTATGATACATATCCAGTGCTGCATGAATTAATAACGAGTTGTTGATATTCCAAAGTCTCCAAAGAACAAAATTCGAATTCATATGACCCGATAGGAAGCCAGCAACTAATTTTGTCACGAGTTCTTGATGCAACGGGTTCCATGGTTCTGGAAGTTGAGCTAATCCAAGAAGAATCAATTCTGGAGTTTGCTTAGTTCCTCTCTCGAACAAAGATTTCACGTCTTCGCCAACTTCGGTTTCATACATGAATATTAAGTTTTGGATGAGGTCCAGATTGTTCCAAGGTTGTGTAAATAAACTTGTAGCAATATTCGCAAACTGTGGATTCGTGGAAGCGACATCCTCGGGATCAACAATTTTCTTGGTAGCCAACTCTGCGATGTCAATGACTTCGATAGGGGCCTGGATTGCTTGCCTCAAGAAGCTGAGTTGTCCCTTGGTATTATTCCAACGGTGCCATAGAACATCTAATGGGAAAGGACTACTACCCTTCAGCGCACATTTGTACGCTGAAGTGATAACGGAAAGACCGGCAACACTAGGAACATAAAAATCATCGTGGTCCAGTTGTTGGATGACAACAAGCCAATCGGTATTAGGTTGAAGTTCCATCAGGACAGTAATGAAGCTTTCTACGTTCCATTGGCACTCTATCTCTTCATTATCCTCAGTGACCGGTAAACCTTGGGCAGTATATCCCGTCATCGCACCCAGAGCTTTGGCGATATCAGCTTCACTAATGACATTAGTTGAAGTGGTAGTTTCCAGACCGACATCTTTAAGAAGAGTCTTCACTTCGTTCGTGTCCTTGCAGCATGAAGGGCCTAAGTCCTTAATCTTCTGGCTAAGAGCGGAATGTTTTTCTTGAGAGCTATAATGCAATCAATAAGTATCAAAATCAAGAATTAATCATATGTCCTGAAATTTTATACCTCGACATGTTAGCAGTATTTATATCGTGTTCCAAACACGCTTGAGATATTTTGTCGAAAGTTGAACGGTTTAACGAATATTTAAAGTTCGGTTGAGCGAGGGAGTGAAATACAAGTTTCAAGGAGTTTTCTGATCCTTGGATTTCGGAAGGGCTCAAATGATTTAGTTCCTCTAGTTGTTTTTGAATAAAGGCGTTTGCTAACAAGAGAGGTAAGTAAAAATCACAGAGTTCAAGTATGCTGGCTACTAACTTGGCTCGCTTGTCGAAGTCTTGGCAGAAGAGTCGAGGACTAGTGATAAAGCGGCCGACTGGATGGCGTTAAGTTTAAGTTTTGGGATAAGTGTTTGGATATCAAGAGTGACTTCGGGAGGAAGGCTATAAACAGCTTCAGTTATTGAACCAACAAGAGTAGGTGTTTCTAGTACAGATGAGAGTTGTTCGCTTAAGAGTTTAAGACAAGCTGATTCCTTGTTCACAAATAGGTCTGCTTGGGACTTGTTGTTATGCAAATGGGCAAACAAATATTGGAAAAAGTGTACGTAGGGTTCTCTTCCAAATGTTTTAAAATACTGTGTTCAATCAATTTAGTAAGTAGAGATTAAGGAAGAATGGTCAAAAAAAGCTGGAAACTTACCAAAGAGAGTTCTGCAAAAACTTGAGTATAGTTACTGGTGTCGAGCAAGGATAGAAGAGAGTGTATACGTGATCTAACAGGTGGAGGCAACTCACTTGAGTGATTACTAAGATTGGATATTGTTGAAGATTGACTAGATTGTGAAAACTCAAATAGCATGCTGCGATTGCATTAAGCAACCCAAACTTCGACTATATACTGGAGATGGCAAGTCAACACAAGGTAGTTTCTTTGTTACGATCTGACTACTTTATGAAAGAACTAGTAGTCAGCCTATTGAAAAAGACTAAGCCAAGTGGAACTAACAAGAACTGGTTGCAAGATCGCACGCCAAGTATAAACGGGTTTTCAGAAGTAGAAAAAAAGTAAACTTTGAATGAGTTATGGAGAGCGTTTACTGTTTGTCAAGAAGACTGAAGTGAAAGCAACACCATAAATTAGCGAAGATGACGAAACAAGAGAATTCTAATATCATATAACTTCATGCAGCGTGTTTACCCGGGGTAGTCACCCCCCAGAAAAATCGAAATATTATAGTGTTTTCGTTGCTATTTCTGAGAATATTTTTGATTAGGTAAATTGTGAGTTTGTATTTTTTTCTGAGTTCAACTTATATTTATTTCTAGATTGGATTGAAAATAAATCAACGATCATTCACAATGTATATGTCCAGGTTCACGCAGTTTATTTGAAGAGATTTGTTTATGTACAATTCTAAGTATTGAGTAAATTAAATAATCGCGAAAATACAACACTATACTGTATACTACATCAATGAGCAAACTAGTGCTCACAATCAACTGGCAAATCCCTATCTAATAATTTATAACATGAGATGCAATTGAATAGCCAAGTGCTAGTACAGAGTTGAAAATCCTTAAGCCACGAATTCGATCGTTCATTGAGTGGGTATTTGGCATCACAAATGATTATAGGTTTGCTAGTATCAATATCCTTAACTTGAGTGTTCAGCAGTGCATACTTTTGTGAAGGTTTTCTAGATAATAGCTTCGCGCCACCGAGTTTGATAAGTTTCTGAAGGTCAATTTTACTGGGGACCTTAAAATCTCCATGAAGATAAAATTTGCAGTTGCTAAACAAACGTGGTAGCTAAAATCATATAATTTAGACATTCGAAGAGTGGACATTTCAAAAACCAAAGTGATACTGACTTGTTTTCTCGAGCAGCGTCGCCCACTTTTTGGCCCAAAAGTAACTCCCATTACAGTATCTCCAGTAATCTCGTAGCTCTGTTCATTTAACCATTCATTAGCGGTGATGCTATCAACAATCCCTGAGAATCGATTTCAGTAATTCGAATACACGCAAAAACGACCAAGTGATTTCTTACAATTGTAGTTGACAAGCCATTTTCCAACTAAAACGCCGCACAGATACTTAAAAGTTCTTGGGCATATGTAATTTTCATCAGCCATCGTAACTACGTGCGTAACATTTTCATCGAATCCATGCCCATCATCAATAGTTAGCTTCAGTTCGGATTGAGGTAACAAATCTAAGCTACGCTGAAGCTCTTGCTACATGAGATTTAGCTCGCATATCAAGTAAAGTTCGAGTGCTAGAATAAATAAATGTTTTACCCAATGTAAATCCTTTAGTCCCGTTGTTAAGACATGTACGAGGTAGTTTTTTCCACGATTTGGGACTATCTGGTTTTCAAAGTTCAGCCTTGTTTTAGATACTGATTTTGGTTTTGTGTTATTCGTCGCAGGGGAACTCGGTTCTGGATGCTTTACACCACCATCACCAGCCATTATTGGAGATGGTACCATACTTTTGAGCGTTTCCGCAGGCAGTCGACGCTTACAACACATTGTGCACTTCTTAGCTCTGGGCGTGTTAAGATATGTACAATGTGAGCAACTCCATCGGTTACAACTGCTCGAACCCCCGATAAGATAGTTCTGCTTACGAGATTGAACATATATATATATATACATATTTAGCAATGGTCTAAATTGTAAAAGAATATCAATTCATGTGTTATTTACCTCCGGTTCTGTGCGAGCTCTAGACATACAAGGCGTAACGCATAGCTCATTGCTTACTGTTACATCGGATTTTCTTCGTTTTCTGGGTAGAGTTTCGCATTTCTATACAATGGATGGATTAGTAAAGTATAAGCGTTAAAACATCAAAATACTGAAAATATTCATCAACCTCTATCAGTTCTTCAGGAGAACCAGAGGGCTGATCAACTGTCGTATTTTTTCGAGATTTTTCTCTTTTACGTTTTGAGCTAGTTGGTGTTGGCGAGGCCTATTGAAATTGAAATAGCAATGTTGAGCGAAAAACGGTTCGTTAGCAATTTTTTGACTTTGCTGACATGAGTGGCAATCTGCTGATAAGCATTCTTATTTGGAGGAGAGTCGACTTCAACCATAATCTTAGATTGAGGTTGAATCAAAGGTATTACAACAGTAATATTGGTTGGAGTACTATACTATTAGAAGGTTGTTGTCACCAATCGGCAAAAAGCCATCATGCAAAGCGGAAATTGTACTCAATGTTATTCTCACCTGATTAGTTGAGCTAGCAGGAGCAACGGGTTCAGAAATTTTACGAGTATGACTTATAGGCGTGGTTTTTGGTTCGTCTTTTTCTAAGATACTAATGAGTATATCCATTATTATTTCTAATAAACGGTAACAATATTCTAGCAGTACCTGAGGAGAAAATCGTTTTTGAAGGTTTTACTCGCAGAGGCGTTTCTGTACTAGCACCAGTGTTATCTACGAGACTTACACCTGGAAGACTATTTGTAGTGTTACAATGTGGATCGATGTTTTCCTTTTCACGGTATGGCTCAGAGGTCTTCAGGGCTTTGGATGATTTGGGTGTGACATTTTTGGATATCTTCTTTTT
>JNET01028686.1:0-14941 GCA_000697455.1 Basidiobolus heterosporus B8920 | reverse complement strand
ACGTTGCTTGGGTTGGCTAGTCTGTGTGTCAGGTGCTAAGTTTCTTTTGATAGTGTACGCAGCAGCTGAATAGTCATCTGCTGGCAATGGAGTTGAGGTGGTCTCTTGTGTTGAGCTGGTTGGGTGCTGATGATGTCTTGCGAGTTGTTTTGTGGGATTTGTAGTAAAGATCCTTCATTCCTCCTCTCCTGAAGTTGGTTGGTAATCTTCTTCCTTCTTTGTCAGCAATGAAGCCTTCTTTGTCAATAGTGACAGCTCCTTCCCTGAGAAATTGTTGGAGTTCTTGGCAGTCTCTTCTAGAGTGATCTGGAGAGTCACACCATACACAATCATGTTGTCAGGGTGTAGGAATACCAAGTTGATCCTTCCTGAATCTCAAGTTAATGTGGTATGCTCACTGGGTGCGATAACCTCTTTTCTGAAACAGGGAAGTTGTCTTCTGGTTGCTTTTGTGAAGGGTAATAAAGCCTCAAGTTTGTCAAGGATAAACTGTTGAGCTACAGACCCCAACTTGTTTGGCATCTTAACAAAAGATGATACTGGTTTCAAACGTCCTTGGGAGATGACTAAGTACTAGAGCCTCTAAAGTCAGAACCCACTGTAAACTACACCAGCAGTGTCTTGAAAAGATTGCAGCTTTTGCCAATAGTTACAAAGATAAAAAAGATCTTTGCCGTACAATGACAAACTAAGGAAAGAAAAAAATAAAGTAAAAGATTCCTACTGTGTGAACTTCCTGTTGAGGTTCCCAAGTGTTGACTAGGTGTTTGCTTGGCTAGTTGGCTTTTCCTGTAAAGCTTCCGTAGTAGAGTCAAAGGTGGTTGCTGTGATAGCAGGTAGCAGTGATCAAATGAACAATAAGAGAAATATTGTAAAGATAAGATGATGATTTATTGTAGGAGAAAAGTCTCCTATATATGCTTTTTTACACTTAGGGTGATTACTAATACAAATTTTCCAGTTGATACTAAGTTACTGTGCCTCATTTCTTGGCAAAACTTTACCAATAGGGGAAATTGATTAGTAATTAAAGGATGATTCCTGTGGAATATTAATAAGTCATCTACAGGTAATACTGACCAATAGGGTAATCATGGGATGACATTGTAGAGAAGATAATGTGATCTTCCATGGAACATCTTGGCAGGCTAGGGGTAGAAGTGGTCATGTGACCTTCCATAGAATTTTCCATAGTGGGGTGAGTGTTCAAATAATGACTTCTGATCTGGAATATTGCAGAACATTCTGGTAGCTTCTGGGAAAATCTTGGATCTGCAAGTGAATTGAAATATAGCTAAGTAAGAAAGGGATAGTACTAATAGTAAAGGATAGTAATGCTAATATGGTTAAGTAAGGTAGTATAAGATAAGAAAATTTAAGCTGTCAGTGGGTAGCATTGCAACCTCACTACAATGGAGGAAGTAAATGCTGCCATAGTAAGTAAACATAATGCTAATGAAATTCATGTAGCTTGCCACAGAATTGTTTATGCTAGAAGTCACCCTACTTAAGCTGGCCTATTAACTGCTTTGCACTTAGATTTCTTCTAGAACTTACTTATGAACAGAAGAGTTTCCATAATACTTTGCTTTCTAAAATATTTGCATTGACCTCAGACTTTGCATGTCTCACACATTACTTTGCTCACTTCTTGATGCAAGAACATAGTTAACATTGAGCTGGTCTTGTTTATTTAATAGCTTCACAGGAGGCTGGTCTCATATCTTCCAGTCTTGGTAACTAATCAAACAGATTGTAAATTTGTGCAGGTGATAGTGTATTGAAACTTAAAAAATGTGCTGATAAGCGATGAATAATGATTTGCCAGCCACCAATCATAGAAGATAAAGATAAAGCTCCTAAAGAGTACTTGAAAGTTTTAAAAGCCACCTCTTTGCAATCTTCAAAACTGTACACAGGATTCACTACAGTTTACTCCCTTTTCTCCAAGAGTTGTGGACTTCCCTAGCCCTTTGAGATTAATGCCTGTGTATTGTAACTCACAAAGCTTTCAGAAACTCTATACAGGTCAGATGAAGCTTGTAACTTCACTGTGTGCCATACCCTTTTCCAGGTAGAACACCCTGTGCTTTCTCTGAAATTCACTACCTTTAATTCTAAACAAGTCCGAAAATTGATAATCTCTGTTCTACTGGTAAATACCCCAAGAAATGGAATATACTTGGTAGGCCCAAGTTTCTGGTCTGTTGGTTGTATATTTCACCTACTATTAAAGCTGAAGGATCTTTGGAAATATCTGGTTTAGGATAAGAGCTTGCACCACCAGTTAGCCTATGTGTCAATGAGCTTAGCCTTGTTGTTTAGTGGCTCTTGTAGTAGCTAGAGCATTCACCATCTGAGTTCTTGTAAGGGGAAATGTAAAAGAATCCCAAAGTACAGGTTTCTTTCAAAATACCAATGGTGAAGCCCTTTGTGGCAACAGGCATGGTCAGGAATATCTACTGAGGACAAAATGACTCTATGCTAGAGCTGTGGGCCATCTGGCATAGTAGGGCTGGTTTGAATTCTTTACTTTCTTAAAATACTCAAACAGTTGATGGTACAAGTGACTTACATTTAGAGATAGCAGTCAACACAAGTTTTACATCAATACTGAAAGTAATGAGACCAATAGTAGGCTAATGCTTAATAAGGCAATAGTAATGATGTCTACTTGCCTCTATATGAATGGGATAACAGCAGGATTTGATCAAAGCTAGTTAGCTTGAGTTAGTCTCTTACGGGATAGCTCAATATCATAGATTTTAGTATATAGATATTGAAATCAGTGAGTGTCTAGTTGGGGATTAAGACAAATAAATATCAATTGCAATGCTGCTTATATAAGTGAGGAGGACCAAGATAAAAGAGGCTATACAGAAACTAGCAGTGCACTTTATTCTTGAATTTTCACCATCTTCTAAGGAGAATCATGCATGGCATAAGATTGAGTGGGGAGAATACTCACCATTGAACAAAGGATGAAAAAGGTTAAGTAGCATTGTCCACAGTAAGCTTACAACTGTATATATTTCTAAAATGAGCTTGCACAAAGATATCCTGGAATTACTAGTGAATTTTGTGATATACAAAAAAACAATAATTCTATCTCAAACTAATTTTGGAAAGAGTATTTGAATGGTAAACTTTCCAGTGCTTGTAGAAAACTCACAATCAAACAACAAGTGATGTTCAAGAAAGCTTAACAGGAAACTTTCACTTTGAACTTACACAGGAGCTTTGTGACTTGAACTAGAATGTCACAGGTTGAAACAGCTCCTTCTGTCTCATCTAGAATCTAGCCTTATCCTCAGTGTGTATATGCTAATTGCTAACTGAGCATCAATAGGACACTAAAGAGGAATGAGAATACTTGCAAAGAGACTTTGGGCATAATCTAGGAATGCTATCAAAGGAACTAGCAGATGGCAAGCTGCTGCTTTCAAGATTACTCTGGTTCACTTGGTGATGACAATTTTGGACATAGGCCACCAACAGAATGATCGAGATTGCATCAAATATAGTTACAAGCTGGACTCTACTTCTACTTCTGAGACTGCAACCCAATTGAAACTACTTAATATAGCTCTTTCAGGAGAAAGCACTTCAAGCAACTTACTATTTGGTAAGGCTAGAGGTTAGTAGCTAGACATAGACAACAAGAGAGAAGCAAGCTCAAAGCTAAATTGTTGCAATGTAAAGATAAAGGCAGGCTGAAGCAAAACCAAAGGACAAGCATCAATGCTAATATGTCCTTATCATCAATGGCCTTTTGTAGATTCTTATTAGTACAAGAACCTTGATGTCATTAGGCTGGTGAACATTGGATGAGCAAGCTTGGGGAAAGGATTGGCCTAGGTATAGTAGCTCTTATGCTTAAGTAGCACAATCAGAACATTCTTGATGGAAGTAATTCTAATCATGCTCTTTCAAGTCAGTTTTTCCCTTTACTTGCAATGGGGCGCAACAAAGCTTTGTTATCTCAGATATGATTTAAAAGTGCTACTCTGCCCTACTCTTGCTTACTGACATTTGATAAACTCAGATATACTGACTCTAATCAGATAGTACACAGTGCACTACTTTAATCAGTAGCACGTTTCTGATTCTAGAGGATCATAAAGCTTTCTTAGAGATAGAGAGGATGCTTTGCATATAGATTCTATGGGATAATTGAATAAAATGCTACAAACACAACTAGGTTCACTCATATGCTGAGACAGTGATTGATGGCCAAATTAATCACAGACTCAAACAGTATGGCAGCTTTGAGTCTATAGCCTTAAAAGCTACTGCAAATCATGATCTAACATTTGATACCAGATTATTACATTTGCTCATATGGCATGGACATACATGAGTATAGTATTGTCAAACCAATATAGCTATTACTGAAATCTGGTATAATCTGTATTACTGTGTTATATAATCCTAGCCAGGTGTATTACTGTGTTATATAATCCTAGCCAGGTGTATTACTGTGTAATATGATCCTAGCCAGGGGATCAAATAGCACTGTAGGCAAGTATTCTTTTGCTGATAATCAGCTATAATCTTTACTAACATCCAAAAAGAGTAGACCCTATAAGAGATTGCAGTCAAAATACCATTAGAAAAATGTCCAATGTTTTTCTGGATCCATGATCACCACCAAAGCACACAATAAATATGGCAACCCATGTATTCTTACTAAGGAAATGCCACCCATTAAGAGCTACTTTGGAGGAATTTACTTATTCTAATTATGTGATTGGCTAATTATGGTTGTAGCAATCCATTACCATAAACCACAAATACTTGTAGATGTATCAAGCAACTTTATTTTTTCCCATCAGTTCTTAGCTGCTCTGCTATATTCACTTGCCCCAGAGCAAAAAGTGTAATGTTACATGTGTTTCACTGCATAACAAACTCAAAAATTATCTACCATTTTACCAATAAGCATGCAGTTATATTTTTCTTCCATTAAGTTGGTGGATGTCCAATAGAGTATGGGAATTTTTCTGAAAATACATGTTGATTGCATCTATATACTTATTGCACTTTGAAGAAAAAAACAAGTGGTGAATAGTCATTGTGGTCTTCACTATCAATGGGCAGTTATAGAGTTTACTCTACAATGTAAAACAAGAGCAAGTATACCCAAGAAATATAATACTTGAATGCAGAGACTCACAAATGAGCTCTAATACTTGTATCTGTTGAAAGTAGAAATAGTGATATTGGAAGTGACTTGTGTAATTCAAAAGAGGTTTTTGTACTTTCACTTGACATTTCATTGTTATGGAGAGAGGTATTTATATCTTTTGTTGAAACTAAATATAAAAAACATTACATACTACTTTAGAGGGCTCTAGGAGCCTACTGTGGAAGTTTCAGCTCACTTGGATATGTTTAAGATTTTGCATAAATCCAACATCTCATATTCTTGTTATTAATATACATTGATGTTACACATTTCAACTTTGGTAAATATCTCATATATACAAAGATAAGTTATATATCTAGTTATATGAGTACCTAAGTGCCAAACTAACTTAAATTCAACACTTCCACTCAACTAAATACTGATATGAATAATAAACTCTTTGTACTTAAACATTCTAAGTATCAGCATATTACTCTATCAAAGAGTATAAGTATAAAAATAACTGGGAACTTCTTGTGACCTATATCACATCCTAAATACACATAAGAATACTCACATTGATCTATTATTGCATTAACCAAGGCACAACTTGGGCAGACCTTTATCAACCACTTAATCTGACCAGAAATTTGCTTAACTACTGGTATGAGATCTGATTTGAGAGCTTGATTGCATATATTAGTTACTGCCACTGAATCTGCACCTTCTGCACCAAGTTCAGGATCAGTATCTATCAGCTTTTCTGTAGAAATCTAATCTGTAAAATCCTGGCTTTCATCTAGCTCCTGCTAATTGTATTTTTGTCCATTTTTGACTTATCAAAGCTTATTTGCTTTTAAGTTCCTTGTGACATAGTTTCTGGCTCTATATCACATCTGTATATCTCCTGAGTGCTCAACAAATGATCTGGAGTTATTGTTTTGGCATATCTGGCTGTCCTGATTTGTAATTCTTCAATAGTGTGATTTTCACCATGATTAGATGTAATCTCCTGAGAAGATATGCTCCATTTGGACGTTTCAAAGGCCTCTTTCCTATTGATAGCTATAATAGATATGTACACCAATAAGGCAAGTAGGATCACATGGCACCCAAAACTCTTTAAATCAAAACTGTAATCTGCCACATTTGTCCCCTTCTAGACCATCTTCAAAGTAATGCTTACCTTTGTGTTCCACTTTCTGCCAATCATATTGGCCTTTGCAATGTTTTTCCTTCTTTATGCCCCATCCCAGAGTGCTCTGCATCCTCAAAAGCATCAGTCTGGTGTCTGGTTAGCTTCTTGTTAAGCTCATCTTGAGTTAAACCTGATTTAAACTCCAAAACCTTAACATAAAGGTTCTATAGCACTGCAATTGCAGGTGCCCCTTAGATTTTGCAGACCCATGAACTCTATGTAAAGACCCTCCTTGGTCTCTCATGGACATAGATCCGCATCAGAGTAGGCAATACATCCTGTAGCCCTACTCGCCCTGTGAAAAATTGAAAAAGTTGTAATTTCTTCTTTTTTTTACTGGTTTTTAGCTGGTTTTCCACTGATAACCTGCTGGTGTTACACCCAAAATTCAGAATTTTCATTTTCTGCTGGTATTCTGGTGGTATCTAGACCCCCAAGGTTGTAAATTTGCTGGTATCTTGCTGGTATTCTCATGGTTCATTTTTCATAGAGCTCTGGCACTCTCTTATATCACAATCAAGGTAATTTCTTGTCTGGCAATCTTCCCTTGCTTGACAAATTGAATTTACCACTTCTGGCACCTATTTTCACTAATTCCACTGGAACCAATGTTGAATATTCCTCTGTAGTCATAATTTCATCACTTCACTCACAACTTTGATCAAAATCCACAAGCTGATTAGCTTCTGATTTTCCCCTCAGAACTGATGTAATTTTGAAGCAAAATTTGAATTTTCATCAAACCAATTATGCCTAGACTCAATTAATCTCATAGCTTTGGTATCAAAAACTATATATGCCCTTCTCTGAGCATAGTAGATCATAGATGTGCATTTCTTCCTTTTTGGCACTTCATTTGGCCCTTTGCCAGTCAATATTTTGGCATATGCTGTGCTTCTAAATACTTTTAGATGGTCCATGTCTGGCTTGAATCCATACCATGCTTCAAATGGTGTAGAACAGTGTAGTTCTCTGTTGAAAAGCCTATTTTTAACATAAACAGTGGTAGCAACAATGCTTTATATTGGCACACTTACAGAAACTTAGAAAGCTTCTTAAGGTAAATGTATCATCGTTTCTGCACCAAATCCTCTTGGTTTTCTGGTCAGTTTCTTCCGCTACCATTCCTTTAAGATTCTTGAATATTGGGCAGTACTTCTTTCTTGCTTTTCATAAAGTATACCTAAGTATATCTTGTCTTGTTATCAGTAAATATTAGGAAATATTTTTTTCTGCTTAAAGATATATTTGTCAAAGGACCACACATACCTTCATCAATCAAATTTAATATTTTGGACCTTAGATCCCTCCTGGGCTTGTCCATGGTTGCCTGGCTTGTCTTCTTTTAACACAGCACTCACAGGTGTCTTTGGTAACCAAAATCTATGATTTGTATCAGATTTTCCATTTCCAGAGTGCCAATATGGCCTAATCTCTTGTGCCATATTTCTCAAGCTTCTTCCATGATTCTACCTATGAGACCATGGGTAGATCCATAAAGAATAAGTGCCAACTTACAGAGATTATTCTTCTTTGAGCCAGATCCCATAAAACTTTCATTTTGAATACAGATTGTGCACCAATTTTGATTAAAATTAAATCCAAGTCCTTGACCAGTAGTTTGTCTTACAGAGAGCAAATTTCTTGCAATTTCTGGTACATATAGCACATCTTTCAGGGTCACAATTACAGCTTTGAACCTGTCCTCAAGCTTAGCTTAATTCTACTTCAAGCAATTATTTCTAATCTCTCATCACATCCTGTGCAGGTATGTCTAACCAGACGTTCTTTAAACTCAGTCAACCACTCCTTTAACTTTGAAACAAGTTGGGATGCTCCAGAGTCAGCAAACCACGCCTGAATGATACTCTTTGTAGCCATAGATAATGCTGACATTAACAATTTGTCCTCTGTTGAATTTGCAGCATTTCCAGGTTTAGCATCTCTACTTTTGTTGGCAATTATTTCCTTTCAATCTTGCTTCCAATGGCCTGGTTTTTGTTATGAGATTTTGGGAGTTATTTGAAGTGATTTGAAGAATTAGAAAAATATGTGCTTTTTACTTATAGATTTATTGAATGCAAAGTGAACTATTATACTTTTGTCAAGAGGTAAGCAAAGCCACATGTAGAATATGTTAAGAAAGATCCCAGGAACATGTGTGCAAAGTTTGAGGTCATATGGATATATGTGATAAAGTCAAGTATTTTGGGTACTACTAAATTAATGAAAGTATTCCAAGTAAAACCCAGGTGTGAATTTTTGGTCAGAGGAAATTGCCAAGTCAATATAACAAGGGTGAGATCAAGAATGAACTATTAGGTGCTAAATTATGTGAATTTCAACAGTTTTCTTGATAATAGTAGATACTTTTCCTGTGTCCTTTCCACCTTTGGAGGGCACAAAAAATCATGGTTGTAAGCTCCAAAAAATGCATTTTCATCTGTATTTTCATCCTCATTTGTGCACCTCACTTGTTCATATGCTAATCTTGCAATAACAAACTCCAAAGTCAAGACTGCAATTCTGGATTCCAGAGACACAACAAGACTTTTACACTCCTTTGATAGACTAGCTAATAGTGTCATTACTATATCATCTACATTAACTGGGAAACCAGTTGGCTGCAGTCTAGACACCATTAATTTTACTAAATCACTCTGTGTCACCATTGAGTTGCTGGATTTCTTTTTCAGGGAAAAGAAATTTGATCTAAGAACCAGCCTATTGCACAGGTTTCTAGCCTCACAGCAATTCCCCAATATACTCAAGGCTTTGGCAGCAGAATTCACTGGGTGAATATGCAATATTTGCTTCTAAGTTAAACTCAAACTGATAATAGCATTGCTTGCCCTTCTCTCTTCTTAAACCTTGCTATAGCTTTAAGTAACTCTTTTTGCATTACTTCTTCACCTGAAAGAATATTCTAAAGTTTTCATTCTTCACGCATCATGTGTACTGTATATTTCCATAAGAAATTATTTTCTTTGGCAAACTGTGCAACACTGGCAATTGTACTAATAGAACTACTACTTGTAATTTTTTTGAGGACTGCAGCATGGCTCATAACCTGTTGAAAGAGAATATAGTGATATTGCAAGGCACTTTTGATCTTGACTAGAAGTTGTTGTACTTTCACTTGAAGCTTTATTGTAATAGAAAAAGTACTTATACTGTTTGCTCAAACTAAGTAAAAAACTATGGTGGACTACTCTAGGGGGCTTGAAGAGCATACTGTAGAAGTTTCAGCCAATATGGACATGTTTAAGATTTCTCATAGTTCTACCAGCTCATAATCCTGTAATTAATCCAAATTGATGTTACACATTTCAACTTTGATAAATATCTCATAAATACAAAACACATGTTACATACCTAACCATATGAATACATAGGTGCTAAGCTAACTTAGTTTTTGCAGTAGCTACTTCCAAGAATCACAGTGCATTGAATAGGCTTAGCCACTGACTTCCATTTGCATGATGTTAATGGCTATGAATGAGGAAGTACTTTGGTAAAAGTACTACACTTAGCTGGTGATCTAAGTAAAGTGGCTGCTGCTTAGTAGGGTGGGATTTAAGTCAGGTTTCAGTGTATCTGATACATATACTGGTTGTGATGAGCTTGCTATACACTTGAATGGTGATATAGCTAGCTAGATAAGTTATATCCAATATCCTCCATTTCAAATTGTGTAAAACTCTTTGGGAACCAGTATAAACTCTTGTAAGCCACATTTTGTGAGCTGGAGCCTTTGCATTTCATTTTGTTAGCCCAATTAGATGGTATTTAACAATTGAATCACTTCTAGTCACAAGCATGAGTGCCCTTGGTTGCTGCAAATAAGCATCATCATTTTTTGCCATTTAGAGCAGGTCTTGATATGATTGAACTGTGAGCACTTTCTATGCTATGTGGCTCCATTGAGAAAAGCCATTTGATAAAGTACTGAAGGACTAGTCTGATGAATAGTGTTAAAATAAAGCTTATGACCATATACTTGCGGCACTCACTGTTTGAAGATGCAATCTTAGAGTAAGTAGAATATGAGGTTACTGTTGTACACTTGAAATATACAAGTTGGAACTTATGGCTCCAGTGAGCAGTAGGGAACATTGGTAATAGTGCATACCTTCTTGTTCACACTACATATAGGCTACCAATTTCAATATATTTTGCTATAAAGCATTTACTATTTTATAAGTGCTAGATATTCAGCTCTTGCAGTTGTGTTGATGCAAGCATTCCTAGTAGTATAAAGACTTTTACACTTTGTAAAGCCTACCTTTTTATATACTATATGGTGGTCCAAGAGCTCCCTGGCATAAGTTGCATTTTTGGATCATATTGCAATGGATATACATACATGAGTTACATGAATTTCCACATCATTTCATGACATTATAACATACATATGATATTGCTTTATTAGTATGCTTCTAGATCCCTTGAGGAGATTCAAGAAGCTTATAGCACCCAGGTGCAACTTATATGTTGATAGTATATTCATCAACATAACCAATAATGGACTTCTAATCCTTTCTGTCAAAACTGAAATCAATGTTTATCACACTTGGAGGTAAATAAATCATCCTTAGATACTAACAGATGCCCACTAGGAATGAATATACATAGTTGTATGTGTTTCAAATAACTTGTCAAACAAATCTATAATGCTATGGAACAGTCAAAAGAAAATCCTTAGCCAAGGTCATTGCTAGTTTTCTACAGGGTTACGAATATATCCTGGGTATGCAGGTCATTTAGACTATAATGCATAGATGTATATCTCACACAAAAAAAATAAGATGATTTGTTTGTAGCAGCTTTTTGGCCAAGATCTTGACTAGAATGTCTAAATATTTAGGTGGGACATTTCACGCAAAATGTTTTAGTAAAGCCAGCTATTGCAATATTGCTGAGAGTGCATATGCTCCAGATGAGTTTAGTGTTAGGGCCTGCGGGTGATACTTGCGGCAATAGTACTATATATTACACTAGAAACATATCACTAACTTGATATCAAATAATATATTGCATGTTAGTTACTCATTTTCCTTTACACCTATGTCACTTTTATTCCACGTATGAAGAGCAATTTATTCTTCATAAGGTTTATACCAGCACACTATATGCTAGCTATGCAATATTGATTAAGTGACATTTTTGTATACTAGCGCAAGTGAGCACTTGAGACAAAATTCATTTAGTATCTACAATTGATAATAACAAAATTTTGTTTACATAATTTAGAGTAGCACAGGCTTACTTGACACAATAAATAAATGCAATATTTACTTACTATTAACAATCTATACACCTAATACACTCCAATTGATATGCCACATTTCATCAATTTGATACGATGAATTGGATTGACATAGTTGTCAAAAAAATACCAGTCATGTCAACATCATCTAGTAATAACAATCACTATATATAAATACCGATCAAGTAAAAGGAGAAAATTGTTATCTTATCATTTTATTGAAAATGATACATTATATGACTAAAGCAACATCAGCATTTATGGAGGGACTGACCAATATGCCAAGACCAAGAGCTACAATGGGAGGAAGATACATGGGACATCTTAGAGCTAAAGACAACTCCAACATCAAACTAAAGCTACACAATACTTACATTATTCACATAGTGGCATGGCCAGCCTTTAGTATAATCTCCCGGGATATACATATGTTGAATCAGTACATGTATTGGTGTAGCTTCCTATATTTCAGGCTCTAATGCTCTGGCTCACCGGATGCGGGTTACCCAAGTATACGTATACCATCTGGACTTACTGCCTACAAAGATGGGATGATGGAGAATGCTGATCCTTTTAAGGCAAATTAATGGATTGATCGACCATTGATTTGCACACTAGAATCAGAACCCTCCATTATTCCAACCTCTGCTTAGCCTCCGCTTAGCCCTAGTGGAATGCTACAATATCACCCAATATCCAGCTGGAAGAATGGAGGAGCTTTTAAGGCATGTTACTGGATTGATCAACCAGCAACGTGCACACTGGCACCAAAACTCAAACGCTATTGATATTGGCATGGATCACCATGGATCCAGTTGGCATGGATAATAAATATGGCAAATACTAAATATTGGGTTTGTGCGATATGCCATTGGCTTGATCAACCAATGATGTATACACTAGCTCTAATATTCAGTGTACGTCAGTCCCTAACTTGCAACAACAGTCAACTCAGCACTCCACTCTTGTATAGGATGGTTCCCTTTGGTTGGGGTTCGATTCCCTGATATACACTTGTTTTTGGATCCTTGACTGAACTTTTAGAATCCAGTCAAGAGCTCCGTAATGGTGTTTTATTAAGAGATGTGCGCTGTCATGGCTTGAATTCACGCATATTAGGAGGGGTACCTTTTCGGTAGATAATAACAAAATAACCTAACCCTAATTAGTTTTACTAGTAGCATCTATGACGATATCAACCATCATATTTACAAAGCATGGGCTACCCTACACAGGCTACCCTGAATTTGACTACTATCTATTTCTAATTTATTTATAAATATGAATGATAGGTTAGTTTATTTTGTTCTTATTAATTTGGAAACTATCAATGGTCACTATTGATGGTCACGATTCCATAATTGCTTAATTGCTTAAATACTGGTCCTATAACCATAGCAGAGTGGGAGATAGTGTACTCGGTTGTGTAGACTACGGTTCATAGATTTTACTGACTGTTTATATAGAGGACTGTTGAGTAAACAGAGTGCTTCGGTAGCCATCAGGTAGATCTTTTTGTACTACAACAATAGTCTGGGTTCCTCAAAGTACTAGCAAGTACCGATAGGTTAGAGTTGAACGATAACCAGCAAGCAACAGGTAGGGCATAACCGATATGGGGTAACCCTCAGTGGCGAACATGCATTAGTTGGCATAACTACTCGGCTATCTGGATGTGTCGGAAGCGTGTCTGTATTACATTTGAATCTAGATCTGACCGTTTCGATATATTGCTTGATAAATTGCTTGATTGTTATATACGCTGGTGAATTCTCACAATGGCCACACTTATCATTGCTTAATAGTAGGATATCTTCTAAGCTCCACTCAAAGTAAGTAATTGTCAATTTGATTCATTCGGCAATTGTCAGGTAGATCATTCCTGTACAGCTCTGTCACGTAATCTTTCACGTAATCTACTAGAATCGTGGGTATCCTGTATGCTGCCTTTATAACCAACAAATATCCATACTTTAGAATTGATTAGAGTCGTAAGTGGTCTATAAAATGCTTTTGCATCCAATTTATCTATATTGTTACTTTAATTTGAAGCTGTACTAACTAAAGGTATGGAAGTATTGATAGCTAAGGGTATTCTCTGAAAGTGGGGCGTTGTACCATCTCCATTTATTTAGCTTTACCTGCTCCCTTATTCTGTTATGAGCTAAGAGGCAAGAGTACTACTTATAAACTGATCATTTACCGATCTTTTATAGAAGCACCACTATTTATTTATATTTATTGGTGAATTGCGGAGATTAGATAGAATATCTTTGGCCTGATTGAGAGTTAGGGTTAGGGTACACATACTATCCATATATTCCATTAAGTTATGACTATTTGCTTGTCTATCTGCATTTAGTGGGTGCGCTTAGTGGCTGATTGTTATGGTTAGGATCACAAGAATTAGTTTTATTAGTCGCATCTACGATATTACAAAGCACGGAATTTGATTTCTTGCCTAATCACTACTATTTATTTATTAGTATGAATGATAAGTTAGTTTATTTTGCTCTTATATCCCTAATTTGGAAATTATCAATGGTCACTATTGATGGTCACGATTCAATAATTGCTTAATTGCTTAAATAGTGGACTTATAACCAGATTCGCACCCAGTGACCCAGAATCCTGATCTTCCTCGGTTAGGACATTCACATCTGAAATTACTCTTTGCTTCGAAACAGAGAGTATCAACAGTGGCGGAGCTAACTAGAAACAAGGGACTAGAGTAAAAGTTATGTGTATTACGGCTCATTGGGATTAATGCTAGCGTTTCTGGGAAATCATACATAATATTGGTGACTACTATATAGGTTTGTTGTGTACGACTATGACAATGGGCTAGGCTCTTCTCCCCAATGATTGAAAGAATGGGTAAGTGGCAAGTGGTACGTGACAAGTGGTGCATTACATTCATGAGTGAACAAGCATATTTTTCTCTACATGTTTCGCATGGATTCAAGTGTGACTCATCTTCTATCAGGATGGAACGTTTCCTCTCGATAACCTGACAATCTTGACTCAGATTATTACAGAATGTGGCGTGTTTATGCAAACTGTATGTATCCATTACACATCTACGTTCATATGGCAACGGTAACATATCCATATGCTATACCTAATCATATTTTCACAATGAATAAGAATGAAGTGGTATATGGAATGTTCATTGCGAGTGATGTTGCGAGTAATGCGCTACCTGAGTTATAATCACCTAGCAACTCGGAATTTGTAGAGTAGGATGTGCGTAGTGTATGGGATGAAGTGAAGTGTAGACTGTGGTTTTCCTTGTATTGGGTTTATGGTCACCAGTACACGATTGAGGTAGATGAGGGAGAGGAGG
>JNET01028675.1:0-15621 GCA_000697455.1 Basidiobolus heterosporus B8920 | reverse complement strand
TCCTTATTTACAGTGGCGGTAGATATCTCGTTTTACAAAGTGCAGCAATGATTCTCAATCTCTATGATACATGTCAGCAACTACGTTTGGCTATGTACTCTAACGAGAGGTTCAACATCCAGATGGTCAATCATGTTTGTGGTATTTTGGATGGCGACTGTAAATATGGGTGTAATGGTTTAAACTTGTGTCTTCTTGATAGGCCCACTCTAGCTGGTCCACCCGAGACAATGGGGCTGCGTGAACTGGAATCTATATAGTCAACAAATTAGAGATACATCTAAAAAATCTAATTAGAAATTCTGAATTTACGAGCATTGTCGGAAGCCTGAATCGTGGGCTTGGTTGATAAAAGTGGCTTCACAGAGCTAGAAACTTTGAGTCCTACAGATGGAGGTCTGGTGGTTGTATTGTTAGAAGGAGTAGTGATGATTTGTGTAGTACGTGTTTTGGGAGTTCGAGCGATTTTCGGGGTTTTAGGATTTTCCTCCTTATGTTCAATATCAGCACTTTCCTCTTTTGAATCACTCTCTTCGGCATGCTTAAATTCTGGATCCAAATTAATTTCGTCCGGTGTCTCCATCTTGCTAACTTTGGGTGCTGTGGATTTCTTACTTTTGGGCTTAGAGGGTGATTTGATTTTACGCTTGGATTTTGATATCTTCTCTTCAAATTCACTTTCACTTCCATCGTCTTCCTCCATATTGTCCGGGAGGTACGTCTGTTTGGGCGTCGATTTGGACTTTCGTTTGGGATTTGAGTTAACTTCAGCTTCATTATCATTGCTGCCTTCGTCTAACGCCGCTTCGTCGCTCTGTTTCTTGCGAGTTGAACGCGGAGACCTCCGTTTGGGAGTAATATCGATGCTATCTCCATTGCCACTTACACCCTTGTTTGAATTTGTACTGGTTGCAACTTTTGGAATGACGATAGCAACTAAGCTCGAGTCTTTGTTTTCTACTAAATTCGAACCACATGGAAGTTGCTCAGTATCATGATCAATATTACGCTCTTTGAGGTTATTGGGCGTATCTGGGTCAGATGCTGAAGAATGTGACTTTGCCCTTCGCTTTCCTTCGGGAACTAAAGCTACCTCATCATCGCTGATAATATCTATCGCATTAGAGTCACTTAAGTCGCCGTCATCAAATAGGTCCTCAATTTCTATATTAATCAAAAGTTAGTTTGAGCATTGCATAACCATTCGAGTCATGTAACTAACCTTTTGGACTAGGTATTTGCTTTGAGCTCTTCGATTCCGAAGGTTTTTCCTTTTTTTTCGTAGCAGGTTGATCGATAGTAACCGGACCTGCCTGACTGACCGGTTGTGAAGAAACATTCGAGGAAGATTCTTGCTTATCTTGAGATGCTACTTTTTGTTTATCAACAGGTACTATTTCAGAAGCTGTGCTACCTTTAGGGTGCTGACGCTCCTTACGTCGAGAAGGTTGACGCTCATGGTTACCAAAAAAATTTGGATCGGCCCATATATCCTTGACTAAGGTACGCTCGACTTTGCCCATATCTATACACTCTTCTACTAGCGAAAGCTCAAGAGCTTTTTTGAGATCGGCTTGTTCTTTTCTTTCCGTAGCCGATAGACGGGGACGTTTCTGCTCTCTACAAAATGTAAGCCCGATTCCAATTAGCAACGACAAGATTCACAAGAATCCTCGGACATACTGTACCTGTGCTTACTGTCAAGGCTTTCTTTATTACTAGAGTCGACGATTTTTTTACGTTCGGTCCCCTCCAAGCGAAAATCATCAAAATCGTCTGAAATAAAGAAAATGTTCTTAATAGAAACTCTTGGTTGTAGATTTGACTTAGAGTGCTGGATAATCTACCCGCCATATCGTCAAGTTTTGGTTTGTATGGATGTATGGGGTTGACGTCTAAATTTACAGTATAATCGACCTGTTTTTTGGGTCTGTTGGAGATGAAAGTTGGTTAAGATACAAAATATACGAAACCAACACGGGAAATACTCCACCTCGAAGATCTTCTTGACTCCATTCTTCAACTGTGACTATTGGTAGTAAAAAAAGCGGTAGCTGCGGGATGTAAAACTATCTAGAATAATTGTATAATAATCAAGAGACTGAATGGATGCTCAATACAATCATTCACTTGAACTTTGTACACGTGAATAGAGATATGAATGAGTGAGTGTTGTGTTTTGATTGATGATGATTGCGGCGGAATGGAACAATACTACTATAATCAAGCGATTTGATTGGAGGATATGGATTTCCATTGCAAGTCACAACTTTGAGTCTAGAAATACTGCAGATTCTATAAACATTTTGGACAAGACATCTTCTAAACATTCTAATACATTCAACTAGTAGAAATCAGACGAGTATCAACTGAGAAATCAAATAAATAGATATATTTTTCCTCGATAAAACCTCCTCATTTGATTTCATAGTAGTAACAGGATACAGCATAAATGAATCGGCTTGGAGAAACTCCATTAAGGTTCTCCACTAATTTTCGTACAACCAGGGCTTCAAATTGGTGGTTAATTACCTACTGATGACTGGCAAATCAATCAACTAAAAAATGCAACCGTAACCGTAGTCACGACTACAACTACACCTGAACCCTAGTTGGCGTAAAGTACCTTGGTTTCTATCTTGTGGTGACTTGACATAGATAAATTGCCAGTATTGTTACAGAAGGCATTATAGAAATGTAGCCTCATTTTGAGTCATTCAATGGGCTACCAGGTACTCGGGAACAGGTTTGTAAGCCAGTTTCTTCGAGTCCTGATACCTGAATCAGGGACCTGCACTGGTTTAGAAAAACCACCAGGTAGCACAAGGTGGTTATCCTACCAACACAGCATTTGCTGGGATTCTACTTTATGGTAGCGTTTAAGTAATATCAACGTTTCATATCTCTGAAAGCTTCTTATTACTCTTTGCATAATAATTCTGCTCTTTACAGAATGTGCTTTATTACTTGCTGCATAATGATCATCTGGAGATCACAATTCAACTGATCATGACGTATCAACACCACATCGAGCATCAATCCGATCCAACATCCAACCTTCCCCCTAGTTGCTTTAATGAAGGAGGCCAAAGGAGTGACCGAATCTGTGTCTTTGGCATCAAGAGAATGCTGGGGAGACTAGCACTACGTCTCGTCCTCATGCTCTCCAACATACACGGGAGTTGGTGGCTGTCTGGAGGACAATTAGTCACATCCCCTAAACATAGATTGTCTCGGTTTAAATGGATGATCGAGAGAAAAGAGGGATCCACGTATTGGAAATGTTCAGCCTTCAAGAATGCTCGCGGCCCATACTTAACCCAAATTAGCGCATTGATGAAATTTTTTCCACATATATTTGGGAAATATTTTAATTACACGATGCCACTCAGCCAGTCACATACAGTGATTTCACAAACCTTTCTCACAAATGTGCGGCATATCGATTCATGATAGAGGGAAATGCCGACATGCGAGATGCGTAATCCTTAGATGCCAAGTGGAAGACAAGTGATGTGTCCAAACCACAAGACAGCACTACTGTTCCTTCCAATGATAAAGGGTCTCACTGCATCTCAGGAAAGAACGATCCCGCCAGTGACCACCTAGAAAGGTGTATTTTATCGACTCAGCCAAGGCAAGCACTTCAGTCGAAACAATAATAGAAACAATAATAAATAGCTTACTGACCACCGACCAATTGAGATCTCACTGATCGGCGTTAGTATTAAACGATTGACATAATCTAATAAGCGAGTGTTACTGGCAATGAATCCACACTTGAACGTGCCTTGCGATACATCTCCTGATTCGGCTGGCATCATCAATTACAAGGATCTTTTGCTATGTGGATAGTGGGAAAGATTGGGGCACCAGCTGTGGTTAGAGCAGTGGATGATTGCAATCATTCCAGACCAATTCAGGCTTTAAGCATCGACTGATGGGGAAGTACCATCCAATAACCAAGCGATTGAGCTGTTTCGGTAGCAAATCATATTTGAGGGTGACTTGTCTAAATGCTGAGCTTTTTGTCTGACTTCCCTAAATGCTGAACTTGTTGTTTGACTTGTATATATTTCTCTACCCTGGTCGACCCCTTTTTGGTCTGATATAGACTGAGGCAGAGTGAGATGAGCTGTAGAGTGAGACCCAAGGCAAAGAAAGAAACGTACAACGGCCATGTACCTTGTTTGAGCCATGGCCCAATTGACCACCCGCATAGACAAAGATGCGCACCTGCTCATTCACACATTGCTCACACACCGCTCACATATCGCTAGCTCAATGCAGATATTTGCGCTCCCCTACTTCCCCACTAGTGCCTCACATTCCTTTATTTTTTGTGCGTAAAGGTGCGTTGGATGTGGATTCTCATCTTCTATTTTGATTGTATCACTCTTACACGGAATTAAATGAAGGAAAAATCATTTCTAGTGTAGGAGATGGGAGATGACCACAATGAGGCTTCGTGTAGCTCAAACCGCTCAATTAGGGAAATTTCCCTTTTTATGTTGATCCAATCAGTGATCATGAGATATCTCGTCACCTTGTATTCGGCCCCGTCGAACATGGGTATAAAACCCCTTTGGAAGCTTTCGTTAGTCCTTCATGATTGTTCACTTTATTTCTTTCTTCATTCCTTTACCACCACACTGAGATTATCATGTCTGACTATCAATCGTTGCTTGATTCATTCCTCAGTCATTACGAACCTGATGCTGTTGAGGCATCTGACGAGCCTGAAGATGTCTCATTGGCATGCTTTGTTGCTGATACGGTTATTCATCTTTGCCATGATATCCCTTTTGAGTTCAATCCCTCTGGGAACACATTTACCTCGTTTTGTAGTAACATCCTCTCCACCATGAATATTTCTCCCTCGGCAATCCTTGTTGCCTTGGAGTATATTCAGCGACTAAAGGTCAAATGTCCCATGAAAATTAATGGCCTCGATACGGAATATACCATCCTTGTGGTTGCTTTAATGTTGGCGCACAAATTCCAGGATGACAATACGTATTCCAATCAATCATGGGCTATGGTCTCCAAGCTCCACTTGGCACATATCAATCTGGTCGAAGTGGAGTTTCTCTCCTCGTTAGACTTCAATCTCTTTGTTTCTGAGCTAGAGTATATTGAATGGCTTAACTGCCTGGAGCAGTATCTCAACCAGTATGAGACTTTCGCATTGGAAGATGATTTTCCATACCACGAGATGGATATTGAAAATGAGTTTCTGTACGATGCTTCAGAGCTTTACAGCAGCGAGTCCGACCTACTCTCTTACACCGCACCATCATCGCCAGAGATGGATTTGATGAATGGACCTTATTACCCCCAAGCCGTGGGTATCTGCCGTTGAGTCAGGATTTGACTGGCACCGATGTATCACGCCTTACTCCAAAATAAATGCCTACCCTTGCCTCACCATAGTAATCAAATGATATGCAACTGACATGTACGAAGCAAAGCCCAACGGATGGTAGGACTCAATGTAGTGTAACTGGGTATGCCTTGTGTCCCCTTCAACCTGTTTAAGCCAGAATCCCATATCACCACTCAGGCTGATCTTGAACTCTACTCTACCCTCCCCAACTAATCTAGAAGGGTAGTTGATGTATAAGTATAATAACATGTGTACATAGGGTGAGAACAGAACTCGCCAAATCCTACATATTCTTTATCTCACATACAACCGCAATAAACCATCGAATAGTCCCTTCCATCAACATGAGTTTAGGCCAATGAACTATTCTGAAATGAAACAAGTGAGATTGAGTTCCATAAATAAAATGAACCTGCCAAATGAAATGGATCGTCTATCTGCTATCATGTAAGTAAATTCCAGCGCCCATTACAATTTGTCCAGGCAAACCGGCCAAGTGTTGTGATGTTTCAGACAGATTATGATTCATCAACGAACTCAACTTAATCCAAGGCATTTTCGAATCTACTTCTCCAAATGATCGGCGACTCCATCAATGGCCATCCCACCACCAAGTGCGGTTGAACTATGGGAAGAACACATAGGAGGTGCATACGTGAAGAGCGTATAAGAGCGTGTCTCAAGGAGAAGCGAGGGAAATATCATGGAAATTGATGGCGGATAAATTATCCAAGGAGTCAAAAGAATGTGACCACTTTCATTACTTTTGGTAAATATCGAAAAATATAGCTGGGGCATGTGCACGATTCTGTTCTCATCTCGATTACATTGATGGCCCAATAGGGTAAGCATACTTATTTCATCGCCAAATTTTCCATGGATTTTTCATCTAGAACCACAACCACACCTACACCCACACCCACATTGTTATCCCCATGTAGTCCCGTGTAGATTCTCTTCCCCACCAAGTGATGCCAGGGATACTAAGGGATGCAGACGATGGACATGTTGGAGTGAACATATATGATGACCAATTGATAGAATTCGATCATTGATTTATCTAACCCAATAAGGAAGCGATAACTGCAAGCTCTCAATTCCACTGGTCAATCTAGATTTGTCAGGAATGCGGATCAATGGACATAGCGAATTCTTCACTGAAAAATTCTACTCGCCCAACCTCATTTTTCTTTTGCCTTATTTCTCTCACTGACCGGTTGATTGATTCCAACCTCAATCTTCATCATCTTGCACACGGTTACACGGAAGGTAGTATAATGGTATAGTGAGTATACAAATGATGATCATTCAGTAAATTGAAATACCGAGTAAATAACTCAAAGCAGGTTGAGTAACCGTGGTTCCTATAACACGTTATCGATCACTCATACGTCGATAACCTCCAGCTTCACCTATATTCTCCTTTTTATTACTATATTACTTATTTATATTCTCCTTTTTATTACTATATTACTTATTTATATTCTCCTTTTTATTACCGATGTTTTCGCCGGTGCATATAATCTGGGAAAACCACAGGTCAGGTGAGAGGGTTGAAATCCAGATCTTAAACTGTTTGGATGATCGTTCGAGATTTGACTGAATTGAAAAGTATTGATTTGTGGTCTAATGAGGGTTAAGAGTCAAGAGGCGAGAGGCGACAGGCCAGAGTCTAAGATCTGAAGTGGCAGCCACTCAACAGACTACGTTGATTTCTTTCGATCCAAACTTGCCATCTAGAACTGGGGCTAAATGCTCTTTATGTTTTAGAATGACTCGCATGTTCTATGAAAGAGGCATGTCATAAACACACCATCGATGTTAAGCGCAATTAAGCGCAATCTACCTTAACGCACAACACACTCTTGCCATATAACCATGGGTTAGGGTTAAGATACGTAACACAAGATAAAGAGTAATTTGAGCAATCAAATCATGCATCTGCCAAAATAATATGTTGTATTCAGCATCAAGAATGCTTTAGTTAAATCATGGTCTATGGGATGCAGTCTTAATATACATAAGGGCGACTAAACGAAACGTAACGTAAATGCTATTTGTCATCAGGATGAAATAATTAAGATTGTCCAATGCTCCTTTCACTCAGTCTCTCCTTGAAATACTTCTCCAATCGATTGGCACATTTAAAATAAGTGGTTTTTTCGTTGTTGTAAACCCGACAGTTATCAAAGATTTTCTGTACATCCGTAACAAACTCCTCCATCGTCTGGTATTGATCCGAGTCGACGTTTGACTCGAGTGTAGCCAAGTCTGTGAAGCATCAGAAATTGCTCAGTTCCGTCTGAGATTGATATGGTATATGGCTAAGATCTAAAGAACATACCCATGGGGTCAGTAATTACATCGTAGTAATCGGCTACTTCATTCCGGTTCACTGGATGATGAAATGGCCAGGCTGATGCGTGAACTTGTAGGTCAGCAACTAATTGTTGCATTAAGCTACGAAGCGCATTTTTCACCGGTGTTTTTGTGCTGGAATGATTGTTCTTCAGTATCAGATAACCGGCGCACGAAAGAAATGCGTGACACAAACCTATTTTCCATTTCAGGGGTCCAGCCTGAATCCTCTAGAAAAGAATGACTAAGAAGTCAGATAACTACGTAACGGTCTTAATGTTGACTTACTTATTCCTTGAACTAGACTAGGATCAACGGATTTCTCCCCATTTTTGAAGCATTGAAGGCCGGGGTAAATGATGTGCGATTTAGACATGCTCTTGATTTTCTCATACACGGCCTGGAATCACAATGCGTAAATTATTTTACTACAGGTGTCAATTAGAAGGGATGATACCTTTTTCTGGATGGATAGCATTTCGTAGACTCTGAGATATTTCACCTTGGGAACGATCGTACACTGCAAGGAAAAGGTAAATATCATGACCAGTTGTTTCACAAGACTGGATTTTACCTGCATGATGGTGCCACCTTCATAGTCTTTGATGTAGCCCATCCAAATAGATTTATCAAGGGTGATTTCTTTGGTGAAGCCCTACATTAAAGTATGTGAGCTCGTATCGTACATGAATGGTTAATGCGTCAGACATTTACATACCTGCTTCTTAAAATAACCGATGGCATAATTGTCTGCATAGGTGAGAAAATGTGAAGCGGCACTTGTAGATGATATATGATCCTTCAGGTGGTTCATCAAGTGTGATCCATATCCCTAGAAAATGCCGAGTTACTCCGAGAATTCTTTCTTACGTCGGGATTGATGGTACCTTGACTTGTTCTGTGGAAGTGATGGCGCAGAATACAATTTCCACAAATTTACGATCATTGAAGAGACGATAGGTAATTCCACCAACTACTTTAAGAGGCTTCCTAACAATGGCCATACTGGCATGATTTCTAAAGATATCTCATTGATGAGCGTTCATTCCAAAGGCCAAGACCGACTGAAAATTACCTATCATAGACCAGACGACCTATATACTCTTTGGGCATTTTGGGAAGTTGCTTTTGAAAGATATTTTTCAAACCAGTTAGAAGTATCATGGATTCTCGACTGTCATCGTTCTTGACTACTTTGAATTCTATGATGCCATCTCTTTCTTCCTGGATTACCGGTTTCTCTTTTCGGGTAGAAGCTGACTAAGAGCTGGTAAATAAATGGTCCTTCTGAAAATCAGAAAAGTCCAAGTTAAGAAATCTTACCTCTGCTGTAGTATGGGTTTCACCGTTTTGATTCAACTTCTGATCTAAGTTTGGAACTCCTTCATTAACACCTTTAAGACATAAAAAGATACTTAATATACTTCAAAACACGAAAAATATGCCAAATTTCAGTACCCTTTATTTTGTCCAAACAAACATCCTCATCAAGCTTCGTCTTCTTCTCAAAAGGGACATCTTCCTTGGTTGAGGTTGGATCTAAGGAAAATTTGCGTTTATAATCTAAATTATAAACAGAAATTAAAAAGAAGTCTCTCAAGAAAACAACACAACTAATAGGCCTACCACTCTCCAATGAGTTGAAAGAGGAAGGCTCTTGTTTGATGTGAATGGTTTCCTCTGTCATGAACTGGTATGAAAGATTAGCAATGCTTCATAAGTCGGTGGAAACTTTATTACTTGTTTAACACACAACGTATAAGGCCTTAAATTAGTACACAAGATACACATCGATCCATGGCAGAATAACTAATATTGCGATTTAACTAAGTGTACCAATCATATCGCGCACCAACAACTCGTTTAGCTCTAATCTAATTCCAACCAAATTAACATATTAATACGGAATACATCAAACTTGTCTCAATTCTGTTTGACACTGGCGGGTCGTACGGGCCATAAACTGGATCCACTGCAGATATTGTTGTATCCTATGAACCATACACATTGGACAAACCGACTGAAACTAAGCTGTGATTTACGGGTTTGGAAAACAATACATAGAAGCTCTCTGGTTTGGAAAACAATACATAGAAGCTCTCTGGTTTGGAAAACAATACATAGAAGCTCTCTGGTTTGGAAAACAATACATAGAAGCTCTCTGGCGCTATATAATATACATATGTATATACATATAGCCCTTACAACCATCCATTTCCTCATCCGCGATCATCATGCGTGTAGTAGCTTTACTCGGATTTCTTGGAGTACTCTCTACATTAAGCCATGTGGCCCAAGGTGAAGAGTTTGCTATGTACGACACCGATCCTAGACTTGAAGAAATTCTTAGATCGGTACCAGAAGATTCTTTCGCGGATGGTTTCTACGATAAGGACTTGATATCAACAAGACCTATTGTTTCTCGAGTGCAAACCCCAACTTATGATCAAGTGATTATAACTCAATTCAAGCGGCCTCGGGAGAAAGTGCACTCCCTAAATGGGGCCCCATGGTCGAATTATCGAGGAAGAAGGATCCTTTCTTTCCCTAATTATCGTTATCCATATGCTGAGCTGTTCCACCAATCGTTGAGGTCAAGACGTCATGGTTATCCAATGAATGATTTTGATTCTTGGGTGAGACCGAGACTATTGAAGCGCTCGTTAACATCCCACAGTAAGGCCAAGTCTAGTAAGCATGCTCGGCGTGCAAACACTAAAGCCTGTCCAGGGGGCCACCTAGATCACGATGGAAATTGCGTTAAAACACCATGTCCTTTCAGAGATGCTGATGGTGAATGCTCAACTAAGCCACCAGCCCCTTGTAATATCATTGATAAAGATGGAAAATGCCATCCAAAAAGTTTGTAATAAATGATCGATTCTAGCTAAGCTTAGAACCTACTATTTATGTGGGCATAACAAAAAGTCTAAGCTTCATTGATTTGGTTTGTTCGCTGTATTATGCATATTTCATCTTCATACCAAGTCTATTGACAATATGTATCACTAAAGCAGAGTTAAGGAAGAACTTGTATTTATTCTTGCAGTAAATAAGGTCAAAGATAAGGACGATTGTGAAAAGGATCAAATAAGTATTAAAGTCAAGAATGTGTCTAAGCTAAGACATTTCAATAACCATTATATCCAATATTGGAGCCGTAACTACCACCACTATAACCATTATCACCATATCCATAGTCATTTCCACTATATTGGTAGCTGTTGCCACTATACCCACCATTGTCGTGACTAAAGGCGTAGCTGTTGTCATTGTATTCACCATTATACCCACCGTTATATCCACCACCATATCCATCATTATATCCTCCACCATATTTACCGAGACCATAGTCATTGCTATCGTATCCAGTAAAGTCACGGATGCCGCTATCTTGCCCACCTAAACCATGGCTATTACCATCAAATCCATCAAATCCACCTAAACCATGGATGCCGCTGTCGCGCCCACCGGAACCACGGCTATTACCATCAAAACCACCTAAACCGTGGTTACGATTATTGTATCCACCCAGGCCATCATTAACTCCATCATATCCAGCAGATCCATAGCGAGTATCCTTAGATCCCGTAAAGTCACCAAATCGACCAGAGTCGAAATCATTGTAGCCATGGTTATATTCGCTAGAGCTGAAATCAGTGAAGTCAGTATGACCACCAGAACTATGACGGTCAGAATCTCTAAACTTGTAGTTATCCCAGTCGATACCAGAACCTAAGCCCTTGTTATCATCATACTTGAAGCTATTGTCAAGGTCCGTGTGTCCGAGCTCTTTCTGATCGAATTTACTTTCAGCATTCCGTGGCAGTTTCTCACCATCACCATCACCATCATTATCGAAATCACCCAATCCATTGCCTAATCCTCGTTCCCTGTTGATATCATCCAGTTCTAAACCTGACTCACCTAATAAGTCCTCCCTTTGTTTGGTCAAGTCAATTCGTGAGTCATGATATTCTGGTTCTGGCGTAGGTCTACGAACGTGCGGCCTAGGCTTTGCCACATAGGGCTTGGGCTCAGGCACATATGGCTTAGGTTTGGGTACTTCCACCTTTGGCTTTGGCGCTGGAACATACGGCTTGGGCTTAGGCGCTTCTGGTTTTGGCTTAAGTGCTTCTGGCTTAGGCTTGGGTGCTTCTGGCTTAGGCTTTGGCGCTGGAACATACGACTTGGGCTTAGGTGCTTCCGGTTTTGGCTTAGGCACTTCTGGCTTAGGCTTGGGTGCTTCCGGCTTAGGCTTCGGTGCTGGAACATACGGCTTAGGCTTAGGTGCTTCCGGCTTGGGTTTAGGTACATACGACTTAGGCTCCGGAATATATGGCTTGGGCGCTGGCACTTCCGGCTTGGACTTTGGTGCATACGGTTTGGGCTCAGGCTTTGGCACATATGGCTTAGGCTTTGTCACAGGCTTTGGTACATGCGGCTTCGGATTTGTCACGGGCTTTGTGTTCAGTGGCTTGGACTCACGGACTACAGGCTTAATCGGATACTGTTTGGTCCTTGGTACATATGATGCAGTCTTAATGCCTGCAGATATCGGTTTACTTTGAGTGTTCCCTTTCAAATTGTCATTATCTGAGTCAACGTCAGAATCAAAATCAAAATCATCATGTGAAGCTGCATCGTTGCCTGCACGATATTCACTACCAGAACCAACAGCTGTCTTGGAGAACATGCTGCTGATACTTGATTTACTATCCCCCTTGCTTTGTTCCTTTCTAATAGCTAGTTTGCGCTCGTTTTCATCGTCATCACCGCCATCATCCCGATCATCGTCATCATCGCCCTTGCCCATGGACTTGGTGGGCAATATGGATGGCACGGCCATGCCATAAGATCTGGACTCAGGCTTACCAGCGGAGTATCCTTTCGACAACTTGCTAGTTGTCTTTGGGCTGTAGCTGTTTAGTAAAGACCTCGAAGCACTCTGTCCTAGTGAGCCACCTTCTCTAATGGTTTTCATATCTCGTGGTGCAGCATTAACAAAGATATCTTGAGAGACTAGTGCTACCGCGCCAGTCATAATAAGATACAGAGCTTTTCCTTTTAGCAACATCGTGAAAAACCAAAAAAATTCTAGAGAAGGGGCAAGGTAGGAACGGATCTAAGCAAGGCAGATACTTTTTTCTTTGAGAGATGGTGCGGTTTTATAGGGAATGAAAAATGGCCAATCTTTAGTTTGAGATGCGCTACAAACATTGGACTTCATTCTATCTGCACTACCCTACATTCCATAACATGTGAAGGTAAAATATTGCCCCCTGATGAAACACTCAATCATTCCTTTTATAGAACACTAAATTGATATCGTACTATTGCTCTATTTGAACCCTAAACTGTGCTGTTTCGGATGGAGGATCGGTATCGAGTGCCTACATCCATGTAACGTGGTCCTGAATAGCATATTAATGGTTGATACGTGTATGTGGCGGTTTAAGGGTGAACGCACAAGATTTGAGATTAATCCTTATGTATTTAAGTGTTGGATGAATTTATGCTTAGCCATATAGATAGACTCCTTCAAATGTTACTTAAATTGTAACACCACGTATTTAAAGATGTTGAAGCTATGCGTTACATTCTCCAGCTATAGCTGTTATCTCATGAACAAAATCTGGGCAATTACTAGTGTTAAAGCATTGCCTAATACAAAATATCCCCACTAAAAGTCTAATCTGAGCCATATTTAGTGCATTCTCTGTCTTTTTGGAAAGATTCTCACTCTAGGCATCTCCAATTAGTCCAAACACTACCTGGTGGACTAATACTCACTGAAATTCATGAACTTGGCACCTAATTGTGGAAACCAAACTAGTTTAACACTAAACTAATCATACAATTAGGCACATGAGTCAAACTTGTATCTATAAAATATTTGTCTTAAGTAGAAAATGTGCAAGCGCACTATAGATAAATAATATGACATGTAAATGTTGGATTTACAAAAAATCCTTGTACATACAGTGGAATCTTTGTTGAAATTCACATAATTCAGCACCTAATTATTCATACTTGATCTCATCCTTATTTTATTTACTTGGCAATTTCCTCTCACCCAAAATTCACACTCAGGTTTTACTTAGAATATTTTTCACTAACTTAGAAGTACCCAGAATATTTGACTTATTCAAAAATGTCCAAATGACCCCAAACTTTGCACACATGTTCCTGGGACCTTCCTTAACATATTCTACACGTTGCTTTGTTTACTTCTTGACAAAAGTATAAATGCCAACTTTACATTCAATAAATCAATAAGTGAAAACCATATATTCTTCTAATTCTCCAAATCACTTCCAATAACTCCCAGAAACTCACAACAGGTTATGAGCCCCAAGCTTGCACTCTCTGGAATGTATACTACTGCTATTACTGGAATTCTTCCTCCTGCTGAAAAGTTTGATGGTACCAACTATCAAGTCTGGAAGGTGAAAATGAAAATGATGCTGCAAGAAAGAGGTCTTTGGGATATTGTTACAGGAGAAGAAGGACAACATAAAGGAACTCAAGAATATGCTTTATTGTACTTAAAGAAGGAGCAAAGTGCCTTTAACTCAATTTGTCTTAATGTTAAAGATAGATTACTTATCCAATGTGCAAGAGCCAAAACTGCCAAGAATGCCTGGAAAGCCTTAGAAGACACCTATCAAGCTAGTTTTGCTGCTAATAGATGTACTTGGGAAGAAAGTTCTTCAACACCAAGTTGCATGATGGAGAAGACATTAAATCCTTGATAAACAGAATCATAACTTTAGTTGATGAAATGGAATCAATTGGGATATCTGCCACAGATGAAGATATCATAGTTACACTTCTGAATAGCCTGCCTGACAAGTTTCAGAGCCTTGTAATGGCCCTAGAGTCCAGAACTGAAGATTTGACCCTAAATTATGTTTATGGACAATCGCTGGATGAGGATTTGGGGAAATCATATACCTGCCAAAAAGGAGATGAGAATGCCTTGTTAAGCAATGAAAGACCTTCCTACAAGGGTTCAAAACACTATAAGAAGAAAAGTAACACCTATTGTGATTACTGTAAAAGGACTGGCCATTTAAGCAAAGATTGCTGGAAAAGATTAGCGAAAGAAGGAAAGAAGGCTGAATCTGGAAATGCTGTTTCATCTGGTGATGAACTATTTATATCTGCACTATCTATGACCACAAACAAGGATTCTAAGATGGTCTATATTTATTTTGGAGCTTCCCAACACTCTACAAATCAAAAAGATTAGTTTATTCAATATGAAGAAATTCCACTTGAAAAGATTTTCATCAGGGATGACTAAGCATTTGGTGCTATTGGAATGGGGACAATTCAGGTGAAATTAAGTGAAGCTTCTTAGGAGAGATTGCTTACCTGTGAAGAGGTATTACATGTACCTGAGATTGCAAAAATTTACTATCAGTCAGCAAGGTCACACCCAAAGGATCAAAGTTCAATTTTGATGAATCAGGATGCAAAATCACTGATAAAATTGGAAATTATTTAGCCTCTGGACAAAAGAAGATGAACTTATACAAGCTGACCTATATTCCTGCTAAGTCTCAGGCAAGTATAAGTCATTCAAATCAAAAATATGCATAAATATGGCATAAAAGATTTGGACATATTGGATCTGATTATTTGAAGAAAATGATCAAAAATTGCCTAATTTCTGAAGTCAATTTTGATCCCCCAACCAATTTGGACCTCTGTGAAGGCTGTGTATATGAGAAACAAGCCAGGCAACTGTTCAAGAGCTCTTGAATAATCAAATCTATGAAAGATTGGATTTAATTCACTCAAGTCTCCATGGACATATGCAAGTTTATCTTTAGGTAGAAAAAGATATAGAATCACCATTATTGATGATT
>JNET01028672.1:0-21729 GCA_000697455.1 Basidiobolus heterosporus B8920 | reverse complement strand
ATGAATTGGGCGGTCTAGTGGTTGTTAATCATATTCCCTGGTCAAATGCAACCACATATGGCTATCAGGTAGCTACACTCCCTGATCACCCATCACGTGAAGAGTTGATGGATATGGGAATTGACGGTATTGAGGTAATCAATGGCAATACGTTTGATCTTCAGAGCCTAGATTTTGTAGAAGATCATCCAAACCGCTTCTTTACCATCACTGGCGGAGATGTCCACTACCCGGGTGCTGCATACGCCTGGACAGTGATGAACGTAGCCAATATTACTGTTGAAGGTATTATAGAGGAGTTGAAGAACCGCAGAACCTCCTTTTTATTTGATCCAACTGGAACCAGGCCACGTGTCTACGCGCCCATAAATCCTGCTTTTCAAAAAGTGGCCCCATTAACATACCTCGGGAACTATTTTGGGAATTTCTATGACGACAATCGTGGCATGTATTCGTTCCAAGGAAGTTTTTGTCAACCCTCACACTTCACAGTCCACAAGTCAATGTTCTTCTACTTTGTGCTCTACGCGCTGGCGTTCTTTATAGCCTTTGAAGTGACTAGAGCTGGAGTTATTGCTGTCTCAATCTTTGGTAGTAACCAGCTCAAAAACTGGTACATCAAATATAGAGGTGGAAGTAGAGGCAGAGGAGTATCTACACTATCCGAAGACCATACACAAGACTTGTTATTACAAACACCTGATTCTTCAAGGTCGCCATCCCCCACCGATGCATTGACTGAGCCAATATTGAACAGCCAGTCACACTCACCCGAAGAAAGGGTATAGCTTTCATACATTCCCGAGGTTGAGTAGGTGGCAAAAACGATTTCTGATTGTGTTTGTGGTAATCACATCAGATCTACAACAGCAATCTATATATCAATGGGCTATTTATTTTAAACATTTTGTATCCAGATCATCTAAAGGCTAACAGGGCAAACTTGATGACTATCTTCAGTTACACAAAGCAATATACTCATCACCTCCAATGCCTAACATGATTGAATAAATCAACAGAGAAAGAGCGTTCTGGTGTTGACTGGTACTTTTTTTAAATTGTCAACGGATATTGTTAGTGAATATGACTGGAACAGTAGTGGAGTAGTATCGTAATAGTATGGGAATATTATCTAGTCACTAATCATCCTACGCTGATTGGACTTTGCAACCAGTGAACATTCGCAATCCTGGAGGCTTAGAGATTATGTAGCAGATGCATATCTGTACCACTTCCACTCAGCACAACTTGTAATCTCCTCTGGGCGCAAATGTGGAAAGCCTCATTGACTCATTCTTGCTAGCCTACCCTCTCTACCGCTTTGACCAAGTGAAGTGAACTAGATCTTTATCTCTTAGCCGTACAAGGGAGATGAATTCTGTACAATCATCATAAACAACAGTTGATCACCCAAAGAGCTTCACAAACAAACAACGTTCAGAATTAGCACAAAACAAGGAATCTAAGATCAAGTGAACAATAGATTCATATCACCGATTCTCCAAATGCATGACAATAAGAACACGGAAGAATGAGTTTCTGAAACAACGCCCCAATGGTTACGGCTCAGCAGGTTAGATTGCAACTTAAAATAGGCCTAACTTCTGAGAAAAGGGAGGGTAGGGTTGGATTGATTTATATTACGGGAGATGATATGGAGATGTTATGGAGATGCTATGAGAGATGCTATGGGAGATATTACGTGACATATTATGGGACAACTTTAAAGTAACACCAGTATCACTCATGTGGGTTTGGTAAAAGGTTGGGGCGTTTGGGCGCACCAAGCCAAACCTGATTCTCCTCCTAGTTCGTTTTTCTTGTCATGTCCCAAAAACCAACAAACTACCAATGGATGGACTGGTGTGTTCGTGCATTCATGCTCTTTGCCTATTTACTCATTTAGCCATCTACGAGTTGGCTCACCTGCTTTTCTGTTTCCTTAAATTTGCGCTTACATTTGCGCTTACATTTGGTTGCTAAATCTAGCCATGCGTCTCCTGATTCCAACCTGAGTGGACAATCTTTGTAAACACAATCCAACTTTACAAATATGGCGATGATGAGGACAGTTTAACAGAAAACGAGTTAAATTGATGTCAACTCCCTGCAATCGTGAACCGGAGAACAATCCATTCGATTAAAGGTAAGACTAATTTGATTGTAGAATAAATAGCAGAGCTACTTGCCTCCTGATTACCTATCATAGAGTATAGTTGGTGCTGACCCGATTCATTGTGTTCGGTTACTCAATTTATTACTGATGATCTGTATATTTTCTGTGTAGATTGTGCATATTTTACTCCAACACTACTTCTATAGCTTAATCTTCTAGCTTGTACGCTCCGGATATTATCCACAATCTTCCAGTTTTGTTCACTTATATAAGAAGCTCATAACCTGTCCAAGTCATGAATTTCGCTTTTGAATCTTTAGTCTCTCTATCTTTTGCCCTCACTCCATTACCTGTTTACGGCGTCATCTAATCTTGACCCCTCCAGTGTTGGCCCATATCAACATTTCCCAGTATACCACCAAAGTCGATCCAATAACCCGGAAATCTCCTTTCTTAAGTCGCGTAGTATTCTCGCGTGGTGTTTATTTTTGTACAGAAACATCATTCAGTGTTCCGTTTCCCTGAGTATCTGCAACTCCAGTCAATAATACCCACTCAACTTCAACCTATAATTACATGGTCAACATCGAGCGACACTATATTTCCCAACCATCAGGTGAGTTGATATCTCCCACTCTCACTACACAGAAATCATCATTAATGCGATAAAATTTCTTCTATTTTATTAGACGAGTACAGTAAACAACCAGGCAAAGGTTTCGCTCAATTTCCTTACATGAATTCTAACGCACAGTACGGATTCCAGCAGCATTTTCAAGGGGTTGATTCACGGTAAGTATTAACTTCGTTTCCATATCGAACTACATAGTCTGATTCAAGTCTTTTACAGACAAAACCTAGGCCACCAATATAGAAGCGAAGCAATTTTTCCGGATGCTGGTCAGCAACACTCGTTTCTGAGCCATTCCCAGCTACTCAATCATTCTTCGTTACCTTCTGTGACCAACAACCAACTCAGTTCCTATGGAACATCTATACAACATCTCAGTGCCGGCCATGGGAATCAAGTTCAGCATCAGGAGTTGCACATGCACCAACATTCAAACCAGCACCCCCAATATACCCAATCCCCCTCCGTCGAGACTCTTTCAAATCAAGAGGCTCAGTTTGGCATGAGTTCAACTTCACAGTCCAACGTCCAAGTGAACACAAATTCGTAAGTGCCCTTTGGAACCTGTCAGTGATATATGCTTGGTAACCTTTCGTATCCAATTATCCAGGAACATCCGTTTTAGTATCAATATGGAAGCCCAAACAGCTGCTGCGCAGCGAGTCGATGAAACTCCTCTGACCTATTTAAATAAGGGCAAGTAAACTATTTTATATTGAAATTGGTTAAGTCCAAGCAACTAATCCATAAGCAATATTTCCAGGTCAGTACTACGCGATCTCCTTGGCTGATTGTGAGCGTGCTGATACCGATTTAACTAGCACCCTAAGAATGACCTTTCATGACGACACACACCGTAAGTTGGCAGGAACATACTGGCAGTTTTGGGCTTCCCAGCAAAATTCACCGAAAACCGCAAGAGCATTAGATATTGGTATGCCAGCGAGTAAAATATACTCGGCCAAACAATTAACCTTATTATAACTTCGATAGACAAAGCGGCATCCACTGGAGTCAAAAATGTTGAAATTCAAGCATTTGATAGAATATCCTTCCAATGGAATGGAAGAAAAAGCGCGAAAATTTACGTGAAATTCAACTGTCTTTCTACCGATTTCTCTCGTATAAAGGGAGTCAAAGGAATTCCTTTACGAATCTCGATGGAGACCAAAAGCTCCGATAACAATCTGTTCGCCGAAAAGTCATTCGCCAAAGTAAAACTCTTTCGGGATAAAGTACGTTGCTCTTTATTTGTTACTGGATTGCACCAGCTTCTTGATACTAATTTAGTGATAGGGTGCTGAAAGAAAAAATAAGGATGATCAAAGACACCTCGAAAAGATCTGGGAAAAAATGCGAGGAAAACAGAACGACGCAAACCCTTTGTTGATGATGTTTGCACCAGTGAGTCAGACTACTCTGTTCGTAGAGAACCTTGTGAATGATCCTTTCGACAACGATGAAGTGATAATCGGTGGTGATGAAGAACCGAATGCTGCATCCACTGGGAAGAGAAAGCGACTGGAGATGACCGATTCTGAGTTACCAGAACATTCAGGGATCAATCTCGGTTATACCCCTCAAGCACGAAAGAGAAGGGCTGGTTAGTAACCTATTGAATTCAAAATGAAGTATTACCTGGTACTAACATCAAGACGCTTAACTATAGTACTGTGTATCTACGCCAAATTTATAGGGGAAAATGTACATCGCGCGGTTTATCTTGAACGTCTTTCGGTTCAAGACTTAATAGAAAAGCTATCAGACAAGATGGGCTTACAGTCACAGAGCGTGTATTCTGTATTCAGGGTCACTAGTAAAGGCCTTTTTGTGCGTGTAGATGATACAGTTATATCACAATTGAACGATGAGCAGGATATGGAAGTGGAGTACGAACGAGATGAAAGCAACGAAGAAAGTATCACACTAAAACTAAAATTTTAACAGCCAACAACCCAACTTGCATGCGGTATCTTTCTATATACCCAAGATTATACATATACGCTACGTTGCCACGTTTTCTAGCCTAAATACTTATTGTATACATTTATTTGTTTTAATAACGAGCCATCATATTATCTAGTCTTAACCCCCAACTCAATCTATACACACCCTGTAGGATTGCCATTGTTCTAGTATCATACCTCTAATGTTAAACTTGTTACTTATGTACATAACAAATCCAAAATACATCGTAATTCCTTACCCATCTATTAAAGAGCATGAGCACCATCCTTGAGGAAAGTAATCAGGGCCAATTTGTGTCGATGAGGGTTTTGGCAACTAGTTCAAGTGACCGATAGATTGCATGGTCGGAGTTACCTGAAAAATGCATGAATGCACTAAATCCAATTTAACTGCAAATTATCAGTCGTAATCAAATTCGATCTGTATTTTCATGAATTTCTTGAAAAGAATTGTCTCATTTTCCATTCCTAACAGCGAACAAGTGCTAGGATATTTGGAAACTTGTGCATAGTGTCAAGCAGTAGATTATCTTTCGGTTTTTTATTCAAAGTTTCTTCCATAAAACATAGCTCTATAGTGTATGAGTGGTTCACGAAGAGGACGTCCGCAACATCCACGTCAAAAGCAAGTTCGAGTTGAGCCACGCGGAAACGAACCACGTTTCGAATTTCGAGGTACTTTAGCTTTTGTATACTAGTTCAAGGGGAATTTCAACTGAACAGTGCATTCTTTATATCTCTTGGAAATCTCGGTTGAATCGATTTCTTAGTTGATCAGATCCATCTTTCCTTATTGAAAATCTTGCGTGAAGATGGAGATGTTTCTTATTCAAGGAGAATAAATGCCACAAATCAACTTGCTTCGTGGATATCCCAACTAAGTCGAAGTGAAATCGCACAAGCAGGTGAACTGCTATTAGGGTATGGTAATGTACCCGGTCTCGAAGCGGCTCTGGAAGATAACCGGTAAGTGAAAACAAAGGGTGATACCTTTATACTTGTTACGATTCAATATTTTTGTCTACTTGGTTGCATCGATACTTAATTTATACTTTTGCCAACAATAAAGAGCTCCCGAGAGTTACTTGCAAGCGGTCGCACAATGCATTTCGTTTATTGGTGTTGGCTTGGGAATTGAAGCTGGACCATACTTTCAATGGATAGTTGAACATCTCAGCTGGAATACACCTAACGCTCCGCTGGCTATACTTGAGAAGGAAAAGGAGAAAAAGAAATGGCTTCTGGTTGCTTTGGGCCAGGTAAATGGAGCATGATAGCGAAGCCATATGCGTACATTCGACTAACCAATTCTATCCTATCCCAAGACTATTGAGAATGCTTCGGTCAACGGGTCTTATGACCCAGAATCCATATCGGCCTTTCAACACCTAATCGCTAATGTACTATATAACCTACAAGTGTATCTTAACTCCTCAGATTCCATGGACTGTTTCACAAATGCTTTAGATGTCATGGAAATTATTGCACGAAAGTACCCCACCGTCTTCGCTGTCCCTTTACAGGTAGACCGCATGATTAAAATCGATGCTATTCACGCCTTTCAGAAATACTGATACGTAGGACTATAGGAAATTGTTGATTTGCTTATCGGGTGGTACATAGATATCAGTGTGCCAAGCGCCGTGAAGGTGAAGATATCAGGTAGCGTAGACAATCATCTCAAGAGGCAATAGGCTATCTAAGTAATCGTGCTTCTTTTTGAAGATTTATTTATAAGTCTTGACGTCTGCTGGAGAAACCATTTGCCATTTGCCATTCAGCTTTTGAATCACTTTCTAAATGAGATGGAAACCTCCTTTGTCACATACAAGGCCGATGGCGAACTAGTCACATATTTCTCTTTGTTGAGGTAAGTTTCCCTGACACAATCAGTTGGCACACAGTTTGTTCACTCTAGTGTTTAGATGTTTTCAGTTGATCTTCCACGCGATCACTCCCCATATCGGCGTTGACCCTATTTCAAACGACGAAACCCTTCCATACCGACCTACCCCGGCCTTTTTCGATGAACTAGAGCGAATTCGCGCATTCGCCATCAAGTTAATCTATCAGATCGGTGAGGGGTACAAAGATTACCAGTGGATGTCAGAATGTAAGGACTACCGCGTTTCAATCATGACCCGCCCAAAAATGTCGCTGTAGTATTAACCTGACCATACATCATATTAGCAAACCACCTGATTGTCCAGATGAGTAAACCACGTAAACGCCTATTCTTTCACCTTCAAGTCGAAGCGATGAAATGTATGCTGATGGAGCTAGATATGATTCAAGGCATCCCCCCACCTGAATCGCAAACATTCGTTGTCCTTTGGCTTCGGAAATTTACCGAGGTAAACTCTATGTTCGTGTGATTTCAAGGGCATTCCCATGTTGCGTTCTAACTCAAAGTTCCTTTAGCTCATTCATGAATGGAAGCCCAGGTTCCATCCCACTCTCTTACCTGCTTTACTCGAACCAAAATCTTCGTTTATGAAGACTCGCTTCCTCTATCAAGGTGATTCGAGAATCAGAAATGGAATTTTGGATATTTTGCAACTTATGATTCAATCGGTGAGCTCGAGCGAACATGCAAATTTAGAGTTGGGATTGACAAATCCAGTCAACGCTATTATCAAGGAAGGTGTGTTATTGTTTCGATGCTACATCGCCGAGCATCAACCAGAAGTAGCCAACAGACCCGAGTTTCAGGCTCTAGAGGATATGCTGTACAGTATGGAAGGTGCTAAAATCGTAGATACACGTAATTTAATCGAAGGATCGCAAGAGGAGACCACACAGTTGCATGGCATGGATCCAAAACTTGCGCATACAATATTCATAATGAATGGGTTGATACTGGCTGAAATAGTCCAGAAATCCTCATTTTACTTTGATCGTGTCTTCTATTATGTGATTATCCTTTTTCTGAAGACGCCCGACAGCACTAGCACATCCATAGACCAGCTTCGAAATGGAATGCTGCTAACATTGGAGCAGATCTGTCAAAGCCAAAACAACTTCGTATTCAATCCAAACCATGATAACCATACTCTTTGTACTGTCTCTGAGAATAGACTTGAACTGGTTACAAATTTGATTGGAGTAATTATTCGTGCGCGGGAAACACACCTGGACACGAAATGCATCGCAGTCAGCTGGATTGGGAAGATTATCGATTCTTTTCAAAACCACTCTGGCGCCAGATCTGCCCCTAGTCTCTTTTATAAACAAACGACTTATCTGATAATCGACCTTCTTAACCAACATAGTACGTATTTTTAGTAACGGTAAAATCTTAAATATTCCGTATTCATTGTGATCCAATATTAGACCGCGACCTCATCTTCCGCAGAGATCACTTGAATATCATCAAGGAATTCGTAATCCAGTGTGGCGACCGAGTGGAGACTGAGCCAATCTTCAACAAACTACTGGAATGGTATGAATGCTAGATGAAAACTTAGACATTCCCAGAATAGGCTAACTTTCGTATTACAGGTCGTATGTATCCGATCCTAGAGCTCGCAGTGAACTTACTGAGATATTAAGTCATTTTGACCCGTTGCTGACCATGTCATTCAAGGGAACTTCGGAAAATCCTATATTCGAGACTTTCAAGGTACAGCTCTTATCATGCTTGGTTTCTACGCATTCACGAAATAACAAATTTTAGACATGTGTTAGGAGTATACCGCATCTCGGTACATTTCGCCCCCAACATTTCCAAATTGTTATGGACTATTTAGGAATGAAAAGCTCGAGTGATCAAGGACGCAAGCACGATGCCATCAGTAGTTTTACTTCAGACTGGCGAGAGAGATTGTTTCATTCATGTCAGGCTGTTGATGGCCTAAACCATACCAGTTTTTTCAGTGATCTGAAGAAAGGTAGGAGCCTTGGACAATTCTTTAGTGTGAATGTTATTTACCTTTTATGTATTTCAGATTTGACTGAGGGCGAGGTGATTCGGATGATTGAATCTTCAGAAGAGATGCTGACTTATTGGGCTCTATGGGAGGCTGCGAGATATTGTGTTCTTGCCAGATCCAGAACCCCATTTGGTGCCGCACAACAGGTAAGTTCATTGCTACTAGTATAGTACAATAAGTTTCATTAACAATTGCGATGATATATGTAGACTTTTGAGGTGTTCGAAAAGGCTTTGGTTTCTGCTTTATCTTCTGGCATTACTACGAATGGAACTGAACTTCAAAGAATCCGGGATTTGGTTGTGTTTATTGACTTTTTTGAGTTTCAAATTTACAATGCTGCAGTAGGCACGGCCGTAAGTTCGATTCCACTTGCTCCCCGAGCAAGCATCCTATTTTTCCGCACAAACCTTAAGGTTTGTGAGGATTGGTTCATTCGTAACCGTAGAAATATCGTCCACGTTTCAAACAAATCCGGTGCTACTTGTTCTTTGATCCGCCATAGTATCAAATTTATTCATGAACAAACAATCTTTATCGGATCAGATATTCTCAAGAACTCTCAACGCATTAATGATATCATTGAAGTGTTGACGATCGTTATTCCTCTGCTTGTAAAGGCTGGTGATGAAGATGGTGTGAATGGATTGTTAAATAGTTGCCGTGAGATCTTCACCCAATTTAGGAACCAGTTGAACGATATAATTGGTTCTGTCAAAGAGAATGTTGGTGAAATATCTATCATGCCTAGAGGGCTCGAAGAGAAACGTGAAGAGCAGGCGCAAGCAAGGACTATCATGAAATCCCTCGAAGATTATCAGCATTTTGAATGGCTCCTTCCATCCATGCAATTGGCACGAGGAAACATCGAATCGTCCGTTAAAGAAAGTATACGTCTATATGATGCCACAGAGAATTCCACCATAAAGTCGTTTTTGGCGAAACAGATTTATGAATGCTACTCTCAAGTTTCGGATTGGAAGGCAATGGCTGAGTGGGCGCCAACTATGGACATAATATCAGGCTGTGAGTCATACGAGCATTACGCGAAGGCACTTGGTTACTTTGACGCGAAGGATTATGATCAAAGCAAAAGAGAGTTGAGTGAGCTACCACTAATTTCGAGTACAACTGAATTAGCTACCCCCCAAGAGCTCACACGAAAACTTCAACCAACACTGCTTAACACAATCGTAAACAAAATCGGGAGTGAAACTAAATTTGAGGAACCTCAGCTTAACAAGATTTTAGATGATTCCCTAAATCTTTTATCAAAGGAGTCTTTTCAAGATTTCGCTTCTCCTTTAGTAGTATTACAATTCCTCAGCCTGTTTCGAATGGGCTCTAGCCGCTTAGTATTTGACTTATCCAATATTATCCCAGAAATAGACTATATTCACCATGACCTCCTTCGAGTGTTAGCATACCATCGACTTCCAGAGTCAATCTTACGTTTGTCTTCTGATGTACCAGTATCAGAAATCAAACCGATAGTGGATAGGATTGCACTAACTACCGCCAAGCTTGCTCGAGAATGCATGTGTCTTGAAACAGCAGAGTCGATTCTTAAAAACCTGCGCTCCACCGAATGCTTCGAAATTCTCTTTGAAGATGCTATTCTAACCTTCCAGCTGGGACAGGTAGATTGTGCAGTCAAAAAAATGACCGAGAGTATTCAAAAAGTTGAAATCAGTAGTCACGACAAATCCAGAGTTGCACTCAAAATTGCTGAGTGGTTTGGGAAATCATCCATTTCTAATGATATGTCCCAAGAAATCTTGTCTCTATTTGATAGCAGCACACTGAATAATTCTCGTGCGCAATCCTATACAGTACAAGGCGAATCTGAGCCTCTAAAATTAGCAAGTTATAATTTTGCTATTCACCATAATTCGGATAATCCACAAGCATGGCGTCAATACGCACAATACTTGGACGATTCGATAGTGAATGTATTAACTCAGAAGGAACCGTATAATTTACCCGCTGTCGAAACTTATTTGAAGAATGGTTTGGAGGAATCTATATACAACAGTATGTTTTCCGAACGTCATGGTTCCTTTAAACAGGTAAGGCTTCAGAGTGTAGATGATTCAAAATACGAGTCTGACGAATGTTTTGTTAGAAATTTTTCCTTGAAATCCTACAGAAAACGCAATCAGACGATTTTTCCTGGGTTGATGGTCATCTTCATGAGTATCAACACTCGCTCTCTCACACTGATTTGGAAATCATAAAAAATGCGATCGGTACTTGGTATGCCAGTGTTCGGCATGATTTTGGCATAATTGTTCAAGCGTATTTCCGATTCCTTTCTAGTTGTGCTAGTCAAGAGGTACTCCAGAATATCGTCTATTGTTCCTCAAGCTTCTTCTGACAATTTTGTCTTTTCAGAGTGAAAAGCGTAGTCAATCTCGAGATGGTTTAACATGTGCTCTTCGTATTCTCAAAATCTTGTTCAAATATGGTGGTCATTTAAAAGATGTTTTCGAGGAGCAAAGTCTGATAAATGCTTGGCCTTGGGATCAGATCGTTCCACAATTATTCGCTGGCTTACAACATCCTGATCAATACGTTCAAGATTTCACCACTAAAATACTTTGTATGCTCGCTGCTGCCTCGCCACAAGCAGTCGCGTATCATGCTATCGTGGAAAGTCTCTCCGCGTCAGACGAGAAAAGGAAGAGTAGATCAAAGGCGATTGTCGAAGCCCTACACAGAAACAACGACCAAGTTGTCAACGAGATTACCATGATGATTTCGGAATTTCGCAGGATAGCGGTACTCTGGGAGGATCTATGGTCCGATAAGATCGCACACCTTCAACCTGAACTGGCCAGAAAGGCGCAACAATTGAAAATTGAATTTGAAAAGATTGAGCAAAATAAGGTTTACTCTTCCTCAGAAAAAGAGCAAGTCAAATCAGATAGCTATTCTGCAATCTTTCAGTCAGTAATCATCACACTAGAGAAACTGTGTGACGTGACGATCGATCGTACTCCATGCACACCAAGAGAAGAGTGGTTTATCGAGAAATTCAAATATCCCATCAAAGACGCCATTGAAAATCTGAAAATACCAAAACCACTCAAGAAGATCAAGGACGCTTGGGAAAAGTTCAAAGAGGTATACGTCAAAGCAGATTGTTGGATGATGTTACTTTATTGTTAACACCCTTTGCATCTGGGATTTAGATTGGAACGAAATTATCCAAGGAATTCATGAGAGGTAAAACCTTAAAATTGGCCGATGTAAGTCCCTACCTTGCTAGGATAAAGGACAGCAACATCCATATCCCTGGTTTGTCAGCCAGTGAGGAAGAGATCACCATACATTCTATCAGAGAGGAGATCCTGGTTATTCCAACCAAAACGAAGCCCAAGAAATTGGTATTTGTTGGTTCAGATGGCAAAAACTACGGGTACCTGTTTAAAGGACTCGAAGATCTCCACCTGGATGAAAGAATGATGCAAATTTTAAGAATTACAAACCGACTTCTCAAGCGGGACCCCGAATCCAATCGAAGATCTCTTCGAGCAAGAAACTATGGTGTTATTCCTCTAGACAACCATTCCGGAATGATCCAATGGGTCGATAACACCTCAACGTTGTTCACCCTTTATAGAAAATGGCAGTATCGAGAAGCCGCCTCAAATATAATAATGCAGCCTCAAGAACAAGCAGATAGCAAGGCTCCCCCGGCTCATCCATCCAAACCCAATGATGTGTTTTACGAAAAGGTCGCTGCCGCACTAAAAGACGCAGGTGTTTCCATAAGTCTTCCCCGGAAAAATTGGCCCATTGAGGTTTTGCGCAAGGTGTATTTGGATTTGGTTTCTGAAACACCAAGCACTCTATTGGAAAAAGAACTGTGGGCCTCCTGCTCTACCTCCTCCGCTTGGTATAAAAAATCCAAGTCCTTTATACGATCTCTAGCTGTCATGTCGGTCATTGGATACATTATCGGATTAGGTGATCGACATTTAGACAACATTCTGATTGACTTCGTTCAAGGAGAAATTATACATATCGATTATAATATTTGCTTTGAGAAGGGTAAGAGGCTAAGAATTCCAGAGACAGTTCCATTCAGATTGACCCGGAACTTCCAAGCGGCACTTGGTATCTTCGGCGTCGATGGATATTTCAAGCAAGCTGGCTCTCATAGTCTTCGAGTTTTGAGGGAAAATCAAAAGACGCTATTAACTTTATTGGATGCGTTTGTTTACGATCCTTTACTTGATTGGAGCCAGGATTCGCAAGATGACAAAGATGAGCGTCCTCTTGAAGTTAGCGTTAATTTAGGTCTACTAGCATCCAGAATGGGTTTGTTTGTCTTCATTCGTGACCATCAAAATGATGTCGATTATTGAGCGTTTGTTATTTAGCCAAGTTCAAGGAAGAACTTGAGACTCACCGTCAAAAGCTGGCCCAGTCTTTAGCTTCAATTGAAACCACCGCCGATAGTATTACATCTGCAATTGAGAATATACACACTCCTTATCGATTAACTTCGGATGGTCCCTCAGAAGGGTCGATGGATACAACAGATGAGGACCTACAGCTATATGTGACTTCTCTCCGTGAATTCTACAATGAATGCAAATCTAATCATGAAAATATAACTGCAGCTTTCGAAAAGTTTAAGGTACGTGCTGTGTCCTTGGATGTATCTACTTCAACATCTTACGATATGAATATAAATTTGTAGCAAGAGACGTATTCTCCCTCTGAAAGTGAAAGTTCTTTAGGCTTCTCCGAATTTACTTCAAATCTAGATTCCAATAGCCCACTGGCACACGAACTGTCTACGCTTGAAAGCAATCTTCAACAATGGGACCAAGAGCAAATTGCTTTGAGAATCAAGTGTTCAGAACACCTCGAGCATTACAAAGAGTATATAGCCGGGCCGGCTTCTATTCTTGAGCAAGATTTCTATCTTCGTTGGAGCAAAATCATTGAACCTCTTTTACTATCGGACATAGAGTACCGCAGTGTTACTGAAGCACTTGATAGATACGAGGAGCTAAAGCCCCCCACTAGTTCAAAACTGACGTCTTGGCAAAACCTATTGTCTCAAGCTGCTTCAGATACTACCAAGCTCCAACAAGTTTACGGGCAACTGATCAGCTACTTAGATAACCAACTCAATCGAGACCAGGTTAAATTTGTTGGAAAAGACCAACATGATCAACTAAACCGAGTTCAACTAGGGGCTTCTTGGACAGCACTTGTTGAATTGTACCAACTATTCGAGAATTATACCAATGATGTTGACGTTGACATTTTGGCAGTAGTACAACAAAAGTTTGGAATTAGATCCAAATGTCTTCCGGACACCGAGTTGGTGAAAGATGTTGATACTGCAGATATATTAACATATATTCTTAGACAGCTGGTTGAAATTCTCCGAGGTAACCAAATATCATCGCTGGATTTATTCCATGAAGGGTTACTAATTTAATCCTTTTCACTAGACCACACCGAAATTGACGATACTCTCAAGCAATTAGGCGAGTCAGTCGCGAGGCTCACTAAATTACCTCAAGTGGTCTTTAGTTTCGAAACAAATCTATTAGAAACCATAATTCCTCAGATATTCTCATTACATCTTCATTCACCTAAGATCTTTACTAGCCTCGAGTCATCCCTTAATGAGATAATGGACGCTACGTCGCCAGAGGAACTTGGATTATCTCATGAAATAGTAAGCTTTCGGCCACTTTTGTTGGCATGAATCAGATAATAATACTTCCTTGTTGAGTAGAACGTCAGGTATCTTGATATGCTAGATCGCGTTGGTGACGTTGAGGTGGCTGATGGAGTTCGTAACTTCGAAAAGAACTTTAACGAAGTCCTACCGTGGGTGGAAGTGGATGAGGTAGTTAGTATAGTCAAGATCATTTCTATATCAAATGTACTAATTGGATATGACAGCAAACCGTTTCCTCGGACTATAAAGCACGGATATTCAAGTATAAACTACAAGTAAGTGAACCGCATACAAGGCTATTCAATCAAATCACTTACACTTCTATGCAGCTACTTTCCCAAATTTTCAGCTCAGTTCGCATGTTTACTCAGTACCATGACGATGTGGATTTTGCTTTGATTCCTCCGATATGCGTCTCCGAAGTCTTTAAGAATAAGCACACGACAGAGGATATCTTCAAGACTATGACTCTCATTAGACGCAACATTTTGCTTGAAGCTCACAACAGAACAATGGCTCAAATTTGTAAGAATGCAATAGGAGCAATTATGAGAACACTCGAAGCATCAATGAAAAATATCGTAGACAATGAGAATGCCAATAAGAATTTAGTCAAACATTTTGTCAGTACTGGCGTGTGCACGCTGCCCGATATCCATGCAGAAAGAGCCATTATCAACCAGTATATTTTTGAAACATTCAAAGAGCATAAATTACATGTGGTAAGATACTAGGCATTAGTTCACTTGTGCTGATGTGATACTCACTATTGTTGTGTTTAGATCACTCATCGTAAACAGCTTTTGGATCGCACATTCTCATTCCAAACCTTTTACTTTGCAAAATTCCAATGGCTTAACAAGCCATATATCTCCGGTGTCAATGATGTTAAGGTAAGCTCCCTGATATTGAACGACCTGTATGAATGTGTATTAATACGTTTCGTAGGTTGTTGCGGATTTAATTCAAGATACGGCCGAACTACAAAGTCTAAGGACTACTGTGGAAGAATTAGCACACTCACTCCAGGAAATAGAGACGAAGCTTACCAATGCAACCTGGTCAAATTTGTCGTTAAACGTTTCTGAATCTTTATTGCAGACCGTTCGCCATGAAAGAAACTTACTAGAAACAAAATATAACATGGTATCTATCTATACTCACTAACCATTGTTTTGTATCCATGACTAATACCCTAGAATTAGATTCAAGCTATAGGACAATCCTTTGACCTGATGTTAAAATTTGAAAACATGCGTGCCATTCAAGGAAGCAATTCTGATGAACTCAAGATCTTGGAGATTTTAAAGACATGTCAGACACAAATGAAAGCTGAACGGTGAGTATATTTCTATCTGGATTCGTGGGTCGTTATGCTTATTTGATTTCTTGATATAGTGAAGAGCCTTCTTCTCTACACATACTAGAGGATGTTGTCGTCAAGATGCAAGACTTGAAGGTAAACTCTATTAAATGTACATGTTCTGACTGTTGCTAATTTCGGGTTACTTTCGCTTCAAATATAGCTGAATAACGTTCAGGAAAACATGCACAAACTTATGGGAGATATTGGATGGCTATACACTTCTATGGAGGAAATCCTCAATGAAATATCAGGCTTGGTAAAGGTTCTCTATAACCAAACCAACAAGAAACCTGAGGTGCGAGCGATACACCAACGTTTTAAGGTATAGATATTGCTCTGTTTTTGAGTCACTACTTGTGTTCTAATGGTCTGTTTCTTTTTAGGCATTTATGATCGTCTATTCAGATTTCTCTTATTACTTCGATACTCTGTTCGAAGCGCTTGAAGCATTGTTCGGTAACGAACATAATGAGAATCAAATGAAACTCAGTGAGCTCAACGACAATATTAGGAATATAATGGAAAGAGTGAGAAAGAAGAGTTATTATCATTTATCTCATATCATATTGACTGAGCCATTTTCAATTAGAAAACCGATGCAGAGCTTGCTTTGAAGAAACTATTTGTTTGTTTGTATGCGCTATGTGAAGATCGTGACGAGCCAGAGATATATCGGATTTTGGATGAAGATGCGGGCTCAGGTATTGATGAATGGGATGAAGACTTTAAGGAGGTCGACAACAAATCCTCCACTAACAGAACCTCCGGTCTGGTTGAAAACGAAGACATAGACGGTACACTAGCATTATCATTAGTATTACTATCGATGACTTGTATGAAGACTAACAACTACTTGGTAGCTCGAAACCGACAAAATTATGCTATGAACGTAATTGACCGAATCAGAAGAAAATTGAGTGGCCTCGATGGTGATAAGGGCGCCCCTATGACCGTGGAAGAACAAGTAGATTATATATACGAACAAGCCACTTCCACCGATAATTTGTGTGTAATGTATGAGGGATGGACTGCATGGATTTAGTTCGGTGGAGGCCATACGAAGAGCACGCAAAATTTCTCCGCAAACCAGGTTTCCCCAATGGTGGGACTATCTGGTACTCAACATGAAGCTACCACAACCTTGTGAGACGACTTCTAGTTTATGGTAGGGCTCATCCTATGTGTGGTAGGCCCGGCTCAAACACTTGCCTTGCTTGTGTGATAAAGCATATCAAATAAACTTTATGAATTATTCGTACATGTTCTTTCATCAACAGAAACACCAACGTCCGTAGTAAGGTCGATTCGATTTTTCAATCCATTAAGCAGATGCAGTCATCAATATCTCCATTGATGAAACAATCCAGCTCCGAGGTAGACTGTACACACTCCTTTAAGTAGCACTACTTTCTACGGCTGTTATCCTCAACGATCTGCACACCCATCCATCGAATACAAAAAACAATTCAGGCCAAGTTTACCTTGCCTTAGTGGAGATTGTGATTTTCCTTTTGATATAAGGAGGGCTTCGTTCTCATCTCACCCATCACTTAAAAATCGCGACTTTATTTTTTCATGGTTACATTAGACATGATACATCAAAGGTAAGTACTTACGTTGGTGTGTAAGGAGCTTATTCCTCATCAGATTCTTCTTCCTCATCGTCTTGGTTGGCGATGTTGAAGTATCTGAGCTCATAGGTAGTTTTGTTGGTAGCAATAACGCGAAGCCAGTCACGAAGTTGATGCTTCTTCAAGAACTTCTTGGTAAGATACTTGAGGTAACGCTTGGAGAAAGCTTGAGTGGAGACAACAGTGATCTTGGCATCATCGCCACGTTTGATGGAAACGATGTCACCAAGGTTGTTGGTACGGCCTTGGACCTTGATGCGATCGTGAAGGAATTTCTCGAAAGCAGCGGCATCAAAAATCTTGTCATTAGCAGGACCAGAGCAGTCCAAAGTGAACTTGTAGGTAACCTTCTTGGCCTTGGTTTGCTTAGTAACGGGCATGACTAAAGTTTTGAGAAACACCAACTGTAGGGAAGAGAGGAAGAACCTGCGGTCGAATTGATATCCAATTTATTCTTGAACCTTGGCTTAGGAAAATAAATGATTGGCTACAACACTTGATGTATTTTTTTTAACTCTGTAGATGGACATTAAGATGTTGCGACAAGAGTTCGTTAAATAACATAAATTTAGTCATATTCATAAATATACTGGAGCATCAATACTTTCTTACACATTCTTATACATTCCTCGAGACCTCGAGACCTCGCGTCCTCCATCAAATTCTTTGAACTGGATTTTTTTCCAATATCGAATTATCGCAGACTGGGTCCTCTCCTCCCCAACAAAAACCCACGTATTACTTGTGAGCATACAAAGTACAAACCAGCCCCTTTTTAGGATACTAGACTTGTTTTCAAAGTATACTCAGACTCTACAAATATTTTGGGTTGTTTTTACTCTAGTGTCTATATTCTTACTATTGTGTAATATATTAGATATATTCTATTCCGTCCTTTGACTCTTGGTGTATCTTCTGCTCTTTTCTTGTTTAATTTGTTTGTTTCAAATTCTTTCAATACCCATGGAATCGGCTGTCTTGAGTAACATCCGTAAACCGTAAGCATCAAAGGAAAGACACACTTATTTCGACCATTTCTAACGTTAGCTCCTTTCTTAGACCAAGTAGAAGTAGCAGCACTCACTCCCTCACAAACATCTCTTCCGCCAGTGGTAGTCATCACAGTGGTAGCAAATTGAAGCAATTACAGCGTTCGAGTTCTAGTACAAGTACCTCGGTGGCAGGCCTAACAGTCAATAACCTCAACACACATGTAACACCTCAAAGTCCTACATCATCTAGTACCACTACAGGCATCCATCCTTTGCATTTCACTTGGGTTTTCTGGTTTATGCATCGCCAACCAGGTCAAAAAATCACTAATTACGAGAGCGCTATGAAGAAGATTGCCTCTTTTTCTTCGGTAAATGACATACTTTTAGAGCACGATTGAAACTTTATTGATGACCTGGTTTGTTCACGGAATTTAGATCGAAGATTTTTGGGCAGTTTATTCACATTTGCGTCGTCCGCATGAACTACCAACCATAAGCGATTATCATTTATTCAAGCAAGGAGTTCGTCCTGTATGGGAGGTATGTATTTATGCTAGCCCCATCAACTCTTTTGTTTGTACACTCATATTTGTGCTTTAATAAGGATGAAGCAAACATCAATGGAGGAAAGTGGATTATTCGACTCAAGAAAGGATTGGCCTCTCGTTATTGGGAGAATTTGGTACTGGCGGTCATTGGAGACCAATTTGAAGTAGGATCGGAAATATGCGGGGCGGTATTGTCAATCCGCCATAGTGAAGATATTCTCTCTGTATGGAACAAATCGGCTCATGAAGGACGTGTGAATCTGAAGATACGGTAATTCTTAACAGACCAACTATATTACATTCTTCCCTCTCTAATAGCTCACCTTTAGTGATACCCTGAAGCGGACACTTGATCTGCCATCCGATACCATCATGGAATACAAAACTCATAATGATGCGCTCAGAGATAACTCTAGCTTCCGCAACACTGATGTATACAAATGAATTGAATTCCTTTGATAAAAAATACCCACCTTTACAAACAACCTAATGATACATTGAAACTTAATTTGTATGGAACGAAATGAAATGATATTCAAATGAAATGTGTTTCTAGAAATGTTCTGATTTTTGTTAGATATTATATTCATGTTTGAACCCTCTGAACACAAAGAGTAAGTCTCATCCAAACTCTCTGCTCTAAAAGATCCAATTTACTCTGTTGTACGGGAATCGCACGGCCTCCATGGGATATCGAAGAGGTCATGTACTTTATGTACAACGTAGTAGATACCTGATCCAACACTCGAGGACTCCAATTTATAACCACATTAGCTGCCATAGGCATTATGGGATGGATAGATATTTTCTCTTCGATAGCAATATTAATGGAATTTATTGCGATATTATGTGGAATGGTTTAGCCTCCAAGAAACACGTCCTAAATCGTCATGAGCTTTTGAATTTCTTCAAATTTATATTGAAATGGAGAAATAATCGGATAAGAAAGAAGTACAAGTATCTATAAAATGATATAAATAAATCAAAATCTTCGACAGAACTAATGACCGTGAGGGTCACTTTGTTCCTTTTGTTCAGGGATAACTTTGATCATATCATCGATACGGAGGATGGAGATGGCTGCTTCAGTAGCTGATTTAAGTGACTTGATCTTGGACATGGCTGGTTCCAAGACACCGGCGAGCAAGCTATCACGAATCTCACCCTTGATCAAATCAAGTCCATACCACTTCAACAACTTCTTCTCTTCATCATCAGTAGTCTGAGATTCGTTGTGGATGGAGCGTAATCTAGCAACAAGCTCTGTAGAGTCTTGGGCAGCATTGACTGAGAGTGTTTTGGGGATGACAAGAAGGGCATTGGCAAATTCATTAATCGCAAGTTGTTCACGGGAGCCAAGTGATGTGGCGAAGTTTTCAAGATGGATATTTAAAGCAGACTCGACGGCACCGCCACCTGGGACAACTACGTTGGATTCGAGGGTACGCTTGACAACGCACATAGAATCGTGAAGAGAACGCTCCATCTCGTCAAGCATGTAGTCGTTGGCACCACGAAGAATAAGAGAGGCTGATTTTTGGGCTTTGGTTCCCTTAATCAAGATGCACTCGTCGTCAGAAATGCGCTCTTGAACAACCTGCTCAGCATAACCGAGATAGCTTTCTTCGAAGGATTCTTCACCGTCTAAATTAGCAAGACTGGAGATCATAGTAGCGCCAGTAGCTTTGGCAATTCTTCTCATATCTTCCTTGGTGACTCTTCTAACGGCCATGGCACCAGCCTCAACGAAACATTTGAGGCAGAGATCATCAATACCCTTGGTGGTCAAGACAACGTTAGCACCAGTATCTAAGATTTTCTTAATTCTATCAGTAGTGATTCCGATTTCTCTCTTACGGATATCTTCCAACTTGTCTGGGTCATCAACCAAGATATTAACACCAAGGTGCATACGAGCCTTTTGGAGATTGATATCCAAACAAGCAATCTTAGCGCCAGTGATACGAGTTTTCATGGCAGAGGATGCAACAGTACAGTTAAGGGCATATCCATCAACGAGGATACTCTCCTTAACACCTTTACCGTGAGCTTTGAGAATGTTGACAGCCTTAACAGGGTACTTGGCTTCACCTCTGGCATTGACATTTTTAACAGCAAGCATGGAATCAACAACCATGTTGGCAAAGAATTCGTCATCGGTACCAATAATCTTACTAGACATACTGGTTTTGGCAACGTTCATTAAACATTCACGACCAAGAGAATCGACCTTGCTGGTCATTCTATCAGCAATGAATTTGCAAGCTTCCTTACAAGCTTGACGATAACCGGAGATAATAACGGTGGGATGAATTTTGTTTTTGACGAGCTCATTGGCACGTTTTAAGAGTTCAGCAGCGATGATAACAACTGAAGTAGTACCATCTCCAACTTCTTTATCTTGTTGTTGGGCGAGTTCGACTAAAACACGACCGGCAGGATGTTCAACTTCCAAGAGACCGAGAATGGTGGCGCCATCGTTAGTGATGGTAACATCCTGAAAAGAAACTAAGTAACTAGGATATGGTGTTTTAGAGAACTGTGTGAGTACTTACACCAATGTCATCGACCATCATTTTATCCAAACCAACAGGACCCAAAGAGCTCTTCACGATGTTAGCAATAGATGAAGCAGCCAAAACTAAATTATTAAGAAACCATCAGAATATGAAAATAGATCAATGACCCACTTGACAATTGAAGATATTAGGAAATGAAGAGGTTTAACAAGGAAGCTCTGGTTGGGGAAGAGGAAATATGTAGAAATTGACTAGTAATTACCATTCTGACTTCTGACATCCTGGCCAGTGGCACGTTCTCCACCGAGGAA
>JNET01028654.1:0-15678 GCA_000697455.1 Basidiobolus heterosporus B8920 | reverse complement strand
ATCTTGCGCCTTCTTGCCTCTCTTTCTTCCTTCTCTTGCTTTTTGAGTTCCTTGATGTTTACACCAACATTAGCTAATGATGTCTGAATAGGAAAATATACCGATAACCTTACCTCATCAATTAAGTCCTGTGCTTTTCTTTTTCTTTTTGAAGATTGCGCGATAGTTCGTATTTTCTCCTTTTGCTCGTCTGGCAGCGAGTCGAACAAAGTCTTTACTTCAAGAGATGCCTAAAGCAGGATTGTCTGATGTGAGCAATGTGCAGAGTAGAAGACCGAGAAATGAACTTTACCTGTTTACGCTTTTCCCGTCTCCTTTCGATTATTTGTATTAAATCAGGAGAAAATGCGGATTCCAAGGTTTGAACTTCCCAGCGGACAATGGCGATATTCTTAGCACAATATATGTGAGTACTAGCTTCAAGAGATTGGAGGTGATTCTCTGGTAACTTACTGAGCAAGGACGCTCATCCTCTTGGTTGATACCCAGGAGATTATTTGAATCGATATAATTGTGGTGTCTAGCCAGTAACAAAATTGAATTTTCTACGCTTCTCGGATTTATCTTGGGCAACTCTTTCACGCGTCATTTGAGTTTTAATACGATCAACACAACTAGGCCATTCAGGAAATGTGCTCACCTGTGGGAGAATCCTCATCCTTAAATCCTGTGGGACAGAGTATATCCATTACATGGTTTACTAGCGATGAAAGTGGCAGGTCGCTTGAAAGAGAAGCGTTAGGGACGGGTAAAGAGGGTTAGTCAAATGATACAAAGGTAGATACCTATCCTGAATTAGTTTACACAAAAGTGGGTGAAATTCTTGAGGAAAAGGTAGGAGCGTTCCCGTCACCTCCTCTAAAGAGACGTGAAAAGAGGCCAATTCTGTAACCAAAAGAGTTCGAACCGTTATTCTCGAAACAAGCTAACGACTAAGATCACAAGGCTTACCAATGATTGTATCTGGGTGAAGTAGAAATGTGATCTTTTTTTCGTGAAAGAGCAATCGTTCGTTCTTCAACTCTACCAACCGACGCTTCAATCAACATAAGTTGTGTTAAAATCGCTTCAAAAATCAATCACAACTCTTCGCTATATTTACTGTTGGTATCGTTGGTTGTTCTGATGGTGTCACTTTGACGCATTCTAGGGGTTTAGGTACGAGTGATGGGGTCGGGTTGCTGGGTGTGTTCTTGGTTTCTACAGTTGCATTGTCTTTTGGCTGAACTGGATCAGATTCTAGGGGCGCTTGAGTAACCTCTGGTGTCAATGCTTTGAAATACAAGTGCAGATAGTTAAAAGGGTATCCTTTCTAAATAGCCGTTTACTAAATAGCTCACATTGTAAAACTGACTTATTTTCAGTCTCGCTGATTTCCAGATCTTTAGGTATTCGTTTGACAATGTACACATATGGCTTTAGCTTTGGTTCTTTAGAAATTAATTAGTCATTGCTGCATTGGAGTTCTACTTGATAGTACGTGCCTTTATCTGTATAGTTGTTCGAAATCTTGCCGTCAGTTTCTTGCTCCGTTTCTAATAAGCAAGTGTCTGTTTGTGGCGCTTCTAGATAAACACATTCATCACACGTCAGAAAAAGGGCGTTTCGGATAAGCACGAGAGAAAAGAGTCTTACCCGCTGGCTTCTCTTCGCTTGGAAGACATGTTGAAGATTCGAGATTTTCTGAAGATAGTTGAGTAAATTAAATGGTAATTATGGAGAAACAAGAATAACCGAGTAAAACTACCTGGTTTCTCTATGTTCTCTTTTGTTCGAGCTATCGAGCCTAAAAGAAGAAAACTTCAATATTTTGACAAAAACGAACATCAACTCCTTCCATACCTTCAGGTGTAGAAGAAGGCGAAGAGGCGAAAAAGCTTAACAAGTTTCGACCACCCTTTTTGGGAGTGCTAGGGGAGTTTTTTGAAGGCATTTTCGAAGTCCAAGCAACTTGAAATGTCCACCTGCAACAATAACCACCACTTTCTTAGCCTAGACTGGATTTTTCTATATGAACTGGCATTGATTTTCCTATGTTTTGATCAAATGCTGCTTGCTGTTTACTTTATTCACATCATTGGCTGAATTCGGCCTGGTCCACTCAAAGTCACATAACTAGATATTTGTTACCACTGAACATTCGTTGGATATACGCTGGATATACGCTGGATATTCACTGGAAATTCGCCACCCAACCACCGTAACCAACCATCGAAACCTCTATAATCAATATTATTGATATGATTCTTTCCTTATTGGGTATCACTATTGGAACTTGACTCGAGCAAGAGATTAGAAATTTTGTCCTGATCAGAAGCCAATGAGTAAGCTAGAGAATGCTGACCTGGAAAAGTCAGTAATTTAGGGACCACTCTCAGATACACATCCTTATTCCCCATATACCCTCGATTACCTCGATTACCTCGATTACCTCGCTTACCTCGCTTACCTCGCTCACCCTCGTTTTCATCTTACCACAATCAGTTTTCGAAAAAAAAAAGGATTTATATACGTTTGTGGATGTCCCATTGAATGTGAAATCGATCAATGACTGATAAACCATATAGATGCTCGTTTGAGGGTTGCGACAAGTCCTACAAGAAACCGTGTCGACTCCAAGAGCATGAACGAACCCACACCGGCGAAGTAAGTTCCCACTTCCACTCATGGAATATAGGTGTTTATCTGACGAACCCTTCCTTTTCTAGCGTCCTTTTGTATGCCCTTTTCCTGGTTGTGGCAAGGCTTACTTTAGAGAAAGTCATTTATCGGCCCATGCTAGAGTCCATGATCCTGAAGCCACCAAAAAGTATGTTTGTAATTACGACGGCTGCGACTCTAAATTCGCTACCAACCAACACCTTAAGAGACACATGTTGATTCACGAGACACCGAAGCCTTATAAGGTAGCTTTTCCTAGTCTCTTTTTTAGAGGGAATAACGTACACTCATTCATTATGTTTGAAGTGTTCATACGAGGGTTGCGAAGAGGCATTTGCCAAACATATCCAGCTTCGGAAACACATATGCATCCACACAGGCCAACATCCTTTCACATGCGACGTTGAGGATTGCTCGAAGGGTTTCCCAACCATAAGCAAGCTCAAGAAACACAAGATAACACACACAGGTAAGATCTTGAGCCTTTCTTCTTTTAATTTAATTATCCATCAACTTATTGTTTACAATTACACTCCACATATAGAAAAACAGAGATACTTTTGCGGACACGGAGGTTGCGATGCTGGATTCTCCAAATGGTCCGAACTACAAGCCCATTCGAGAGAAGCCCACAAAATCATCTGTCCTTTTTGCAGTAAAGAGTTCAAGAGAAAAGACATCCTCAGTGATCATTTAATTACGCATAATCCAAATCGTCCTAAATTCCCATGTGTTCATGATGGATGTGACAAGGTTTTCCTCAGTGTATGTGGCACCCATTTCCTTCTTGACTTGCCTTTGGTTTTAATGGTTTCTTAATCTTAGGAATCGGCTCTTAAGTCGCATTTCAAATCGAAACATTCAACTGAGCGCCCGTTTGCTTGTGAGGTTGTTGGATGTGGGCAACGATTTGCTCATAAATATCTGCTAACGCGGCACGAGAAAATCCACCTCAGATCCTCAGTAAGTATACGCTACGCGTTGCAAGAATGCAATGTCTAATCTAACCTACATTTCCATAGGAGGAACCTGCACCGAAGAGGCGTAAAGTTAACGAAGCGCCATCTCTATTAGACATTTTCACCGGGCATAACTATGTCACTCCAGAGAACAACAGAGAAATCCCTTGCGCAGCTCCTGGTTGTAAATACATGTTTATGCGAATATATGACATGAAGAGACACTTGCATAGTAAGCATCCAGAATATGATGATGGCCAGAGCAGCGAAGATGACATGAACCCGGATTCGGACGGTGAGTACTTTGAAGAATCGCTTGTTCAAGTGCCATATTTGAACGTAGAAGATTATCAATCTACCGATATCATTTGAATAGTAGAACCCGTCTCCGTTTTGTGTTTATATCGTCCTTTCGTAGTAGTGGCTATCTTGTTGTTCTCAACTGTGTAATACTTTAATATAATACCCCATTTTTGACTTGATTCCGCAACACAACACAACACAGACACAGCTAGCTCGTTATGAGTGGGTGCTGTGTGTATCATTCAAATTCATATTCAGTTGGAAATCGTTGGACATGTGAGTTCTGGGCTGGCATCGAGCTATCATCGAGCTATCATCGAGCTATCATCCCATTTACAGGATCACAGGAAGCACGGGATACACGGGAAGCCAATTTAGATCAAATTGACTATACCTCATCTGAGGGTTGAATAGATGACGTAAGCACGCTGAATGCTGAATGCTATTTAGAAATACGGCCTATTTCAGACACCAAACATCACTATACAATATGTGACATCAGTGCCCTGTGATAACGATGTGGGTCGTCGCAGCTGGTTTTTATCAGCAAAGATTTTGTCAAGTCAGTTGGCGCTGGCTACCAACTGCGTAGAGTGCTCAAAAGATCGGCATTTGGATGCAACCATCTCCCATTCCTCAAATGACTTTATGCCATTGGTCCACCAAAAGAACCCGATTATTTTCCGCGCTAATTTGAAAATCTGATTCTGGGGCACGCAATCAAGGACGATTTATATACTTAATAAAATAGAAATTTCATTTAATTGATAAGAGCTTGCGTATAACGAGGAGATCTTCCCGGTCCCTTTTAAATAAATCAATCCAATTTCTGGCCCACTGTTTGTTTGAATAACGACTGAACGCAGTAGGTTCGGTTTCCATTCGCAACAATTGAATTCCTTATCCACATTACCGATTTACCACTTTCACATCCAGTAGTTCTTGCCTGCTTTTTAGTCTTCGTTCATCTTGTCTTTAAGTACTACAATAGAAACCCAATCATGGTAGGTTCACTGAGCTTCACTCTTACTCTTGATTGTTATGGATGGTTCGATTTCTGTCTATAGTTACTGTGGATTTCCCACTTTTTTTACTATCAAACCAGAAAAGCATTCTGCTGATTCAGTGCCCAACAAGAAGCTATATTAACCGAGTTTTATTTCATTACCTAAAGCAGGAAGATAACTCTATGTCGCTTGAGCCTACTCCCATTGAACTTGACAAAACCACAGAAATGGAGGTTGATCAAAGAGTGCCAGATGTTAGAGAGCGTGAGTATCTACCTTTTTCATGGAGCGAATATCTTTGTACTGAACCGGTTTATGCATTCTGTATTTTACAGCCGATACTTTACTTAGTAAGGTAATGCAAGATCTGGGACACGAAGTTATCGACTTTCAAGTTAGTCACTGGCACGTCACTAACTGGCGGCACTTAGAAAAAAGAATAACTGGCCCAGAGTTTGAAGTTGGTGGCCACAGATGGTAGTTTCACGCCACTAAAGCCTCTGTGAATCCTTTCTAACTATTGATCGAATCATATATATATATAGGCGTATCCTGCTCTTCCCCTTTGGAAACAACAACCAAGAATGCACCTCGATTTATCTGGATTACGCTGATCCCAAAGCTGCTCCACCAGGATGGCATGTCTGTGTACAATTCGCCCTTTTCATATCAAACCCCAACGATTCAACCGTATTTTTCCACCACAGTACGTGAAAGCAATATCTCTCATGTGTGAAAAGAGAATTTCGACTGATTGCCTGCATTTCTCATATAGCTGCCACCCATAGATTTACTGCTGACGAATCCGACTGGGGTTTTACTAGATTCTATGAATTAAAAAAGATGATGACTCCCCCCGACAACAAATCCAAACCTTTACTTGAAAACGACGAATTACTACTCACTGCATATGTTCGAGTAATTAACGATACCACCGGTGTTTTGTGGCATAACTTTATCAAGTGAGTACTCTTTCAATGCCTCGTTGATTTTTACCACTCTTGCTAAACACGAATCATAGTTACGATTCCAAAAAGGAGACTGGCTATGTCGGTCTGAAAAATCAAGGTGCTACTTGCTACATGAACTCTCTTCTTCAATCGCTTTATTGCACCAACTTCTTCAGAAAGGTATGCGATCATCTTGGTGAATATATTTACTCTCGACATATACTTACCACATATGATATTTCCAGGCTACTTTCCAAATCCCTACTGAGAATGAGGAGCCTACGAAGAGTGTTGCCTTGGCACTTCAACGAGTCTTCTATCTTCTTCAAACCTCAAACTCTCCAGTTGGCACTACTGAATTAACCAAATCCTTTGGTTGGGATTCGTTGGACTCGTTTATGCAGCACGATGTGCAGGAATTCAACAGAGTCTTGCAAGACAATCTTGAGGGAAAGATGAAGGTATTTCTTTAATTTTTGCAAGAAATCATCTTTCGATCAAGTGTTCTGACAAATCTTCAAGGGTACTGCTGCCGACGGAGCCATTCAAAAACTTTTTGTTGGAAAGATGAAGAGTTACATCAAGTGTCTTAACGTTGATTATGAGTCGTCTAGAGTAGAAAATTACTATGGTATTGCGTGAGAAAATTGTATATTGCGCGCTTTTCTTATCCTAACGGGTTTCTTGTTTAGACATTCAGCTCAACGTCAAGGGCTGTAAGAATCTCCGCGAATCATTTGTCGATTATTGTGCGGTCGAAACACTTGAAGGGGACAACAAGTATATGGCCGAAGGCTACGGGTTACAGGTATGAAGAACCAGCCGCTCATCAAATTAGCCAATGTTGTTAACGTCGGTTCTGTAAATAACAGGATGCCAAAAAAGGAGTTATTTTTGAAAGTTTTCCTCCTGTTTTGCACCTACAACTTAAAAGATTTGAATACGACTTTATGAATGACGCTATGGTTAAAGTAATTACTATTTCTTGTCAAATTCCTACGCTCCATATATTTAGCATCATCTCTAGATCAACGATCGTCATGAATTTCCTTTGGAAATCAATTTAGACGAATTCCTTTCCGCTGATGCTGATAAATCGGTTCCTCATAATTACATTTTGCACGGGTAAGCTAGGACTCGAGCCTCTTTACTGGCAAGCCCACTAAACTTGCTTATTGTTACCAGTGTACTAGTTCATAGCGGTGATCTTCATGGTGGTCATTATTTCGCACTTCTTAAGCCCGAAAAGAATGGAAAATGGTATTTTGAACTGCTCGCTAACTCTTCAAACATCACCTAATTAGTTCTTTAGGTTCAAGTTCGATGACGATCGTGTAATTCCAGTTACTGAGAAAGAGATATTGGAGGACAACTATGGTGGAGAGTCTCTTCAACCAAACCAACCCGGTCTCCGTCAAACCTATCGTATGAAGCGTTTTACCAACGCCTACATGTTGGTGTACATTCGTGAGTCGGCTATTGATGATATCCTTGACCCCATTGCCGTCGAGGATATTCCCGAGCACTTGAGTAAGTCTATGGTAAACTCATGTCGTCACATCTTCTCTGATCTTATTATTCGTACATCAATCTAGGAAAGCGATTTGACGCTGAAAAGGCTGCTGCCGAAGCCCGGAGACGCGAGAAAGAAGAGATGCATTTATACTTGAACGTCAAGGTAACATCCGGAGCCAGTCAATCATCCAATGCGCTTAATTCAACTTCTATTCTCTTTATTAGATCCTTACCGACAAATCCATTAGACATCATCAAGGCTTTGATTTGGCTAATTTTGATGGCCAACAGGCCGAACCCGAGTTTGTTAACTTCAAATTACGCAAGGATATGACATATGGTGCCTTGAAGACCATGCTGGTCAAACAATTTAACGTCCAACCGGACCAACTAAGATTATGGGCCCTAGTGAGTCGACAAAACAAAACCATTCGACCCGATACCCCTATATCGGACAGCGACGCCGAAACCAGTGAGTTACCTATTTTAATGTGTAGATCGAGACATCCCATATTGAGCGATTCATTTGAACTTTGTGACATCATTAGAACTCGAGGTTTTGAAAGACAAACACAATCCTAGATGGAGCGAACTCAGACTTTATTTGGATATCATGGAGCATCCATTTACTCCCCAGGTAAAAGCCTAATTTACCCTCCCTTCTAGTTGACTCCAGCTAACGTTCAACTTAGCAATGGTTCCCTTCAGTTGGCCCAGCCAATGGATTTTTGATGGCATTCATCAAATACTACGACCCTAAATTGCAAGCTATGGAGTAGGTTAACATTTATTTCTTCACATACTGGCTTGTTCAACTCACCCGGCGGCCTATAGGAATCTTGGCAAGTTTTATCTGGAGAAGAATGGAAAGGTTGGCGATGTCATCCCACGTCTACTCGAAGCGAAGGGACTGCCCGCTGGTTTGCGAATCAAGATTTACGAGGAAATCAAGCCTGGAATGATTGAAGTTCTGAATCCCAAATCCACCTTCCAACAGGCCGAAATCCAAGACGGAGATATTCTCTGCTTCCAGAAGGAAGCGCAAGATAAGGAGTAAGTGGCAAAAGCGCACTTTACCCGATTGACAAATGTTTCTCACTCTTTGTTATCTGCAGAGTTCAAGAGCTCGGACCTGATTGTTTGTCTACTATTCCCGAGTACTTCGACTTCATCGCTACCAGAATAGTTGTATTGTTCAAGCCCAAGTTCAAGGACAGAGAACCCCGTCCTGAAATTGAATTGGTTTTAGGAAAGAAGATGTCTTATGATACAGTAAGTGGCAAGAATTTTCATAAATATACATAGGTCAGGTAGTGACCGATCTATGTCCTCTTTCTACTTAGGTTGCTCTCAAATTGGCTGAAGAGCTTAAAACAGATCATCTTAAACTCAGATTCACCTCAGTAAATCCACCTACGGGCGCACCCAAGAATATCATCAAACGTACTACCGGTCTTGTTCTCAATGACATGCTTCAGCCTAGTTATATGGCACCCACTCAACATGTCCTTTTCTATGAGATGTTGGATGTCAGCATTCTAGAACTCGAGACCAAGAAATTCCTGAAAGTAAACTGGCTGGGCACCAATGCTAAAGTTGAGGTAAGCAAAAATGTCTTGGTGGGAGGCAGGCCCGAAGCTAACGATGCATTTGGAATGTAGGAAACCCCTGAATTGCTGGTTCCCAAAAATAGTGTGGTCAATGAGGTGATTGAGACTCTTTTGACCAAGATCAAACCATCGGCTGATGGAACTCGAAAGATCCGCATGTACGAGGCGCTCAATTCCAAGATCCACCGTGAGTTCAATGGCAACGAACCCATCGTTAATATCCCAGACTATGTTACTCTTTATGCTGAGGTAGGAAATGCTTGAGCGTGTTTTTGTATGATTTGCTAGCTAAACAGTCTTCTTAGGAAATACCCGTGGAAGAGGAGACTATGACCGATGAGGACCGTTTGATTGCATGCTATCACTTTTCTAGAGAGCCCAACAATTCTCACGGAGTTCCCTTTAAGTTTGTGATCAAGAAGGTAATGGAATGATTTATCTTGACGATGACGCGACGTATCTCTAAACCAGTCGAATACAGGATGAGCCTTTCTCGGAAACCAAGAAGCGACTACAATCTAGATTGGGCATGAATGACAAGGACTTCAGTAAGATCAAATTGGCCCTTGTATCCTTCTCCGGTCTTAACAAGCCCAAGTATTTGGAAGACGGTAAGGGTTGTTTGTTTGCCCAATCCAAGCGTATGATTCTTATATTTTACTGGTTGTTAGATGAAGTTCTTAGTGAGAGCGATTTCCGCCCAGACGACTTGATTGGACTCGACCATCCAGACAGAACGCCCCGAGCATCTCGCTTTGGTGAGAAAGCCATCAAGATCTTCAACTAGAGTCAAGCGTGTCTTGGGAGATTTGGTGGGGCATTACTAATCTTCTAACCCTTCCCTTCGTTATATACATTAACCAAATCAATCAGTCTACAAGAAGGAAATCCATGTGTGTAGGGACTTTTCTGGACATGTTAAATTTGAGATGATCTTCAAAAGTATATTTTCTTTTATATTTTCTTTTTTGTATTTTCCCCTCACAACAGTCTGCTTTGTTTTATTTAATTAAACAAATGAAAACCTGGCCATCTCTACAGTCTATTGAATAGCTCTCTTCCCCATTCTTTACATCCACCCGAACACCAAGAAACCCAGAGAAAATAGTAAAGTCAAGGCTGGTCCATAGGTCAAAGCCCCTCCTGCTCCGTGCTGAGTTGTATCGGCTTCTATGATGACGGGCTTCTTCATGACTATATTGGTTATTGGAATGGATTCACCAGCCACACAATCAGATGGTTGAGTAGCAACCAATTGCGAATTCAGCAACATTACAGCATTTGAAGTAGTACAGACACGCTCACACGAAACAGCCCATTTCTCATTGTGCACTAGATTACAGTGGCATTGCCTATCCAGGCTTGGGTCACTCGGTAGGATTGGAAGAGCCAGTCCCGATTGTTCGCAACCTGGTATACGTAACAGATGTTGATATATACAATCCTCACAGTCTCGGGAAAGACTCGTAGAGGTGACAAGTTCACTTGTGGCCATGATCATGAAAAGAGCAGGGAGAAGTTGTTTGGAAGTATGAAACATGGGAATGCTAGTTAGGTATGGAAGTGTAAGGGACGAATTAGATGGTGCTGGGATGGTACTGGGATGGTACTGGTCAGCTATCAAATATTTATACAGTTCGCCGGGTGGTCAGTACAATACCCAATGCCCGATGCCCGTTACACTATAAAATGGCTTCTGAACGTGCGTGTCTAATCAAATCAAGAGAACAATCCAACTGAACCTAAACTGATTCACTGAATGGTATAATTAAGCGATCTAACTAAATAGGGCTGAATGTATCCCGGTAGCGTTTATTTAATTGTCTATTTTTGTATCGTTCATTAGTTAAGCATCTATTGTGGCGGTTGAGACGAACGGTAGTGCTAATACAATCACTAATACAATCATCATGCTCAAGTCACCCATTGTTGAAAGAGTATCAAGAGGCTAGGAGGTTCTTTCGCTCTTTCCAGAACTGATTTCCAATGATATCTTCGTGCAGGATCAGAATGGTGGATTTCTTGCGAGTGACTTCTTTGCCGGAGGAATTCGTGGTTTGGACATCGATCTATAGGGGATCGAGGCTATGCTATTAGGACACTATCATTGACTAGATATAGGAAGCGATGTTGACTGAACCTTATCTCTGACAAGAACGCTTCCTCTTCTGTACATAGCAGGAAGTGTGCTATAGTTGATTCCGTACTCTGTGAAGAGCATTTCGTTTTTCTGCGCGGAGACAGTTCCCTGAATTGAAGTTTTGGTTTAGAAGTTGTATTCATTGTTCAAGACACATGATTTTCTCATACACGTAGTTCAGCTTCTGCCTCCGTTTCGGATTTCCCTGACTGTACTATAGTCCAAAAACAAGTGTTGTAGAGGTTGTTGATATGACCTATAATTGGTACGCAGATTAGCTCGCGAACACAACAGCAAACAAAATCCTTGGAATATTGCGTTACAATCTGCTTGACGCCAGCTTAGGTAATCACGAAGGTTCTGGTCCGAAGGATACAACACTATGCGACCATCAAAGCAAGGAGGGTATTGAAGTGGAACATCCGGAAAATACTCTTTCCAATAAAATAGATAATTTGCAGTGAACAGACTCACGATTGTCGAGCATATTTTGCTAAATTGAAGGTAAGAATGGTAAGAAGCCTGGTGGGGTTACTGTATGAGAAAGAAGTCAGCCCTACCTCTCCCGTCGATTATATAGAGTGGTTTTTTTTGAAAGAACAAAGCTAAGTAATATGTACAATGGTGAATGCATGCTGGGTACAGTGGACAGTGACCCCATCTCTCACCTGTATTCATCACTCTCTCCGTAGCCTATGATTATATCGTGAACCTGGAGCATGACTTCCTGAGCTGCTCGATTCATCAACGATAATCCTCGTGGATCGTTGGGTTTTTGGAAAGAGTGAGCAGCGGTAAATCTGAGCAAAGGGGAACAGCGTGAGCAGGTAAGCTTGGTAAAAAGTAGGAGTTTCGAAGAGGACCCATTCAACAGAGTACTCACTTGTGAAAGCCACGACCATCGATGCGTACTACGGCCCAAGTATTTTTCAACAAAGAGTCGTCCTTTTCAAAGAACTTTACATATTCATATTTTGACTTGGCCATTTTCGCAAAGTTTATGAAATACTCTAGGCCTTGTTGAAAATGATAAACAAACGAGTGTTCAAAAGAATTTTTTTCTCGGTGAACTCAATATGTATGCTTGATATGTTAGACTTATCACCGAATAATTGAATGACCAGATGAACATGATTTATTGACATAGCTATTGAATCTCAATGAATCCTGCATCCACACCCACACCCACATCCAATCCAACCGATTCTCTGGCCGCAGCAAAGAATGGTTTAAATTCCTTGCAAGTCCTCCTATAGAGGTTCACGATAGACAAAGAAATGAGTAAACCAGCTAGAAAGTTCAAACAAACGAGTCTCTTCGATCTGCCTAATAAAAAACCTCGGAAAACACTAGCCTCCACGCCCCCAGATACTCCAAACACCACCGAACAGCCGATAATACGCGAGCTTTACGAAGGTTCTGGCACACTAACTTACTATCCTCGATACTTCACTCAAACAAAGGCAGATGAGTACATGAAATATTTAGAGAAGGAACTCAATTGGAAGAGATACCCAATCACTATGTTCGGTAAGGTAATACAACAACCGCGAACCATCGCCTATATTGGCCATAAAAAATACACCTATTCTGGGCTGACTTTAGAGCCCACCGAGTGGGATCCGGTGGTCAAAGAGATAAGTAACCTGTTGGAAGACACGCTGCATTTGCCCAAGGACTTCTTCAACTTCGTCCTATGCAATAGATACGAGAACGGCGAAGAATACATGGGGTACCATTCAGGTAAGTGTTAGCCCCCATTCTGTTCACACTTGCTAACGCTACTGGCCACCTTTAGATAACGAAAAGTCTCTCGGGGAACAACCCATCATTGCTTCAACCTCATTTGGTCAGCCCCGACCGTTCTTCTTCCAACACAAAACAAACAAAACCCTTAAAATAGAGTATCATCTCGAGCATGGCTCAGCTCTGATCATGTCAGGCTTAACCCAGAAGTACTGGAAACATGCGTTGCCCAAAAGGCCCAAAGCCAACTATAAGTGCCGAATCAACTTGACCTTTCGTCGAGTGGTTGATTAAATAGGGGAAATAAACTTTATGCGAAATTAGGTGAAAAAGAATCATGCGTTCCATTTTAATTGGCCATCCTCCATGACCGTGGTCTTACGCGACAAGATTTCCAACACTTTTCTGGTTACTCCAGGCTTTTCCATGCGGTCCGATTCGAACCATGTCACGATGCCCGCTCTGTCGAGCTGCATAGACCCTGCGTCCGGGTTCTCTCCACTGAGCAACTGCTGGACTTCCCGTTCGCTAGGTAGCGCGTTCTTGCGATGCGGATACTCCATGTAAGTCAGCTCCGAGTGGATGTTCAATGGCACCTCTGGCTCCCAGTTGAAGTATTCCTTTTCGATCTCCGCCAAAGACACTTCGGGGATTGTGGCTGGCTTCCAGTGCGGATCACGCGTCTTGGTGATCAACTGTTTGGTGACTCCTTCAGGGAAGTCGTGGCCCTCCTGTGATTAGTGAGTGAATGTGTCAACTACGGCCATACCAAAGGAAACCTGGCCTACCAGACATTTGACGGCCAACTTGTACTCCATCTTAAAGACATCAGAGATACTCAGGTTCTTTGCGGCTCTGATGCTCTTCAAAGCAATCTAATGCAACAGCAAGTGAGCACTCGGTGGGTCGATCAACTCAACAACTAAATTACCTTCAAACTAGTGGGCGACATCTGGCCCAGCGTCTCAAGGGTCTGCTTAGCAAACTCACCGCCTTCATCAGTCAAGGCCTGGATGACTTCCTCCATGGTATCGAACTTGAAGCATCTAAGCGAACTTAGCACCAGATCACCGGCCCTTCATTGTGCAAAAACTTACTTGTCTATCACCGGCCGCACGTTGTCCAGGCTAAACTGCTGGCTAGTCTCCTCGGAATACTCTTGAATCACCTGGTTGATCACTTCTGACTCGGGCATGTCCAACTCACATAGGTCTCTCTCAAGGCTGGGTAATTGTGATGAGGGTACGAAGTGGGTAGCGAGTCCGGCGTGGCTACATCGATATTTGATAAGCATCCATGAGAGATGGGACGAGGTAAATCAATTCACTTACAAGACATCCTCTCCCTTTAAGCGATCCCCGGTAAGACCCAAATAGACCCCTAATTCCCCATCCATTCGGGACAAGAAGAATGAACTTCCTACGTCGGGAAACAAACCAATCCGGGTTTCGGGCATTGCCAGGAGTGTGGTCTCGGTAGCGACCCGAAAGGGTGCGTGAACTGAGATCCCACAACCTCCACCCACTAAACAGTCAAAACCAAGCCAAACCCAACCGCAACCAAAAGGAAACTTACTTGTGATGCCATTCATGAATGCCACGATAGGAGTTTTAATAGTAGCTACAGTGTAGTCCAAACCATATTCCAGTTGAAAATATTCTCGAGCTTTTTTCTGGTCTTCTCGGATAAGTCCCACGAGTTCTGAAGAAAAGGTAAACCACCAGTTGAAAAGTAGAAGAAGTGGAAAAAGAATCCCCCCCTACCTCGAACATCCCCTCCTGAACAAAAAGCTTTGGCAATACTGGATTTTAGTAAGATTAAACCGATATCCTTTTGGTCACTTTCCTATAGAGAGTGCTAAGTCAACAACTTTCGAAATAACCCAAGCTTCCGTTGTCTACCTTGAGGACCTTCCCCAGATCCCGACACAGCTCGGAATCCAAGGCATTGAGTGATTGAGGTTTATCCAACGTTACCACAAGGTTCGTCCCGATGTTTTGTGTACGAAAGTTGGAATACTGACGACAACTCTACATATTCATAAAAGAAAAGTTTAATGGAGTGGGTAGGGGAAGTGTAGGGTAGGGAAAGGAAAGGAAGGGAAGGGTCGTACTGACTTGTACACTCAGGTTACGGGACCAAGCAGTCCTTGTACCAATCCAACGAAACATATTCAACATATAAAAATCACGTCTCCCCGCCGTTTCACTTGAAATTTCATTCCCTTCCTGCAGATCTTGAATTTATGAGGATTTCTTGGAATCGGTCCCGGTCGGATCATGTGATGGGATGGGAAGTGATGTATGTTGCGTAACATCGGAAATTCCATTCAATTCATCGCCATCCTTCCTCAACCCTTGACTATGGCCAATTTCTCAGGGTAGAAGATCATTCACATCAAGAGATTCCTCTAATTTATCCCGAAATCCATGAGAATCCTCGTTGAATATGAGTGTGAGGATGAGTAATATGAAAATTTCCAATGTTCCCATCCTCCTGAGAATATTCAATTTTGTATCATCAACCATGGAGTAACTAACCAATTTTAAAATTCCTCCTTCTAAATGTATCTCTTGGTGATTTGATTTATGAATTGTAGAATACCATCTTTGCCAATTGGAAACACCATCTAGCAATGCAATCATTTATCCAAGAAACAAAGAAATCATTTACTGAGCAACAAGTGAAAACATGGGAATATGGATTGTGGGATTCAGAGGGCAATTGTAGGGGATTTCCTCAATACCTTTCCGCATATCATTATTGTACTTTTCACAAACTCACATA
>JNET01028594.1:0-18828 GCA_000697455.1 Basidiobolus heterosporus B8920 | reverse complement strand
AGTTGAGTTTCTATAGACGACCACAGATAATAAACAGGGTTTAATGACCTTTGGGATGACTAAGAGCAAGTGCTTATAGCCAAAACAACTGTAATCCAATCCTGAACAGTGTACTGTGATATGTAAAGAAGCTTGTTGTCCAGGTCTAAATTAAGAGGGTACCTGCCTTTTGACTTCAGAACAATGATAAAGTTTTGTAAAGAGACTCTAGAAGAGTGAACCAGTCTCACACTATAGCTTTAAATTGCAGGTCTTCCTTGTTTCAAAAACTATCCAGAAGTTGCAACTTTAAACCTCGATAACTCAACAAGTTCAAGCACTAAAGTCCTATCCAAAGATGTCTTTAGATGGAGAAAGATAAAGAAAGCAAAAGAAAGTCCTTAGGAAGGAATGTGTTTGCTGACCAAGTGAATATCCTTAAGTAAAGAAGTCTTTCTTTGTTTTTAGGCTAAAGATGTGATATATGTCTCTTTAGGCTCGTAAAGCAATCTGTTGAGCTGTCTTTGACTTAAAGGCAGGAAGGGATGGTAGAAACAAGATGTCTTCACCGCAAAGATAAGGTTTATTCTTTAGATTTGTGAATGGAGAGGAAAGAAATTATTCAATCAATCAAGCTTTTACCCTAGTGATTAGATAAATACTTATACAATTCTGAACATGAGGTAATTTTGAAGACTAATAGATCATGTGACAATCATCCACGTAATCTGAGACTTGGCCACGTCAGGCGCCTACCATTGGTCTATTGCTGTTCCAAATTTGAAGTGATTTCCTTGGCTAGATCAAAAGTTATGGGCATTTTAGTGCAATCAATTTCTTGGCGGTCAGTGATTGGTGATAGCATTTTATCATGTGAGATCTAATTTCTGCGTCCCATATCTCGCCCAATAATAGTCCGATTTTGATGAAACAACTTTCATTGGATAGCCATGAATCTGGGTTATAACACACTAGAAGATGGTATTGCATAGTACATTCCTGAATGTGTGCCCTCAGTTCAAAGTTGTAAGTAATTGTCTTGATCACATATAGGTAATATAGATTTAGGTTAGTACTAATATAATAAAAATATAGAAATTGCCTGAAGGAACTGTAAGTGCTTTGAGAATCAGTTATCAACACTACATTGGTGAATCAATAAATCAAACCACCTTGGAGATCCAAGAGCATGTTGATTGCATAGAGACCAAGTGGATAAATACCCATGAGGCAGCATGTAAAAACACAAGAAACTACATGATTTCCAGCAGATTTGCCAAGAGCAGGGAACTGCCATCAATCAGATGATAATGGACTGGTTTCATATTGCTTATCATGATTTTCAACAAGCCAATGGAAACTGAGCAATCATAGGTCTTTTCATGAAGTTTATGAAAAATGTAAGGGGTTATCAGTGGGCAAACAAGAAGGCAGAAGCAAAGCCACAGGTTCCCACTAATCAAGAAATGCCTGAATATGTGGTGAATCATAGAGGCTCTCATGGAAAAGCCACTAGAAGGTAGCAAATTAAGAATTCCAAGAACCCTTGATTTTACTGATTTTCCAACTTCTACCTCACTCCATCCAAGTATATGAGCAACTTGCTTGTCCCCATGCTAAATATATTGTAGTTTTGGTAGAAAATAGTTGTTTTTACGCAGTTTTGAGTGCAGAATCAGATTCTACACGTAAAAATACCTCTATAGTCCAATTTCCGGCTTATTTGGTTGATTGTCAGTATTTCTTGCAATTATTGATTTGATCTTATTTCTATCAGTTTCTATCAGATTCCAGAATATTCTATCTGCAGCTTTTGAAAAGATATCAGCGACTACAATATCAGGAGTTATGATTAGTAATATGACATCATAGACCTTAAGCCACAGTTATCAAAAATTAGTATAAATACCAAGCTTTATTCTTCAATAAAGACCAGACAAGTTTTAGTGATTCATATTCTAGCTTATCCATTACTCTCAATGACACTTTCTTAAGTATTATAACACTGGTTGCAGCAATTATCCATCCTCTGTACCTCTGCCAAGCCCAAGATGCCTCAGGAAGAAACTATCAACTGGAACTCTACCTTGCAAAGACTTCTGCAACAGCAAAATGACATTTGACAGTACTTAGCTACCCAGCATGCCATGAATCACCAAGAGATGAAGACTACCAACTTTGGAAGCAGCTCTCTACAGGTCCATGTTAGTATCTACCATGGAAGACAAGATGAGAACATAGGTTCCTGGCTATTTCAGATGGAAGAAGCTTTCCTTGCCAAAGGAGTGCTTGACTCAAGAAAGGTGCATAATGTCTCCTCCTACCTTGGATCTGCAGCTTTACAGTGGTATCAAAGCAGAAGGAGAAATGCAGAGATGCATCAAGCCCCTCCTATTAGCACCTGGGAAGAATTTGTTTCAGTTATTGAGGAAGCATTCCAGCCTTTGAACCAGCAGACTCACTAAGAAAGAAACCCAGAATGTTGAAACAAAAAGAATCTGTCCAGGAGTATGTCTATGAATTCAGAAACCTGATGGGCCAAATTGAACACATGCATGAGCTTGACCAAATCCAGCACTTTGTTGAAGGACTAAAGGCCCAAACTAGAGCTAAAGTGAACTACAAAGCACCCACTACCATTGAAGAAGCCATCAGAATTGCAGTAAACTAAGACAGTGCCATGTATGGAGTAGGAAGATATCCTATGAAACCAAAAAGAACTTTCAGAAGCCCGGACCCAGGTACCTCTCAAGTTGTGCCCATGAAGTTGGCAGTTATACAGAGAGTGCCCACTAAAGAAGATTGCAAAAGGCTTGGACTTTGTTTCATTTACCACAAGAAAGGCCATACTGCCAGATACTGTAAGAGCTGCCCCCAGTCATGGCCTCAGAAGACACTGGCCACCACTAATCAGTCTTCCCAAGAGGACTCCCAAGAATATTGTACGTCCAACTCAGCTGACAACTTCATGCTTTCTCTTGGTGAAGGACCTAATGCACTGTTCTATCTTGATGGGACTTTGAATGATCACCCAGTTAGAGTAATGATAGATTCTGGAGCCTCTAATGACTATATCTCAAGCAGAATTCTACACCAGATTGGAGTTTCCACTGAGCCAACACCTACCAGCAGCCTTACAATTGCTGATGGGAAACAGTACACCATTGATAGAATAACAGACCATATGAAGCCAAAGATTGATAACTATGAAAAGGAACTCTGTGCCTATGTATTTCCTGACTCAAACTTTGATCTCATCCTGGGACAATCTTGGCTTATGAGAAGAGACCCTGAAATCTCATGGAGAAACAAAGAAATGACTCTGGAGAATAATGGCAAGTCTTATCACCTCAAACAGTTCAAGATGTACCTGAATGGCATGCCTGAAAGCCCAAATGCAAGCATGTCTGTTACAAAGAGCCAATTTGCAAGAACCTTGAAGCAAAATGTTGAAATGAACCTTGTGGCCACTATTATGGAAGAAGACCAAGAACCAAGTGACTCAGATATCCTTAAGATAGTCAATGAGTATAAAGATGTGTTTCCTGAATCTCTGACTCAGCTTCCACCAGTAAGAGAAGTTGATGATGCCATTGATACTGGAGACAGCTCTCCTGTAAGCAAGATGCCCTATAGAATGAGTCCTTTGGAGTTAGATGAACTCAGAAAGCAGCTTGATGAGTTATTAAAACAAGGCTTTATAAGGCCCAGCAAATCACCATGGGGAGCACCTGTACCATTTTTGAAGAAGAAAGATGGTACCTTGAGATTGTGCATTGACTACAGGGCATTGATTTCTGCCACTATGAAGAACAAGTATACTATGCCAGGGATTGATGAGATGTTAGACCAGCTGAATGGAGCCAGATTCTTTACTAAGTTAGACCTCAGATCTGGTTACAACCAGGTGAGAATTAAGTCAGAAGACATTCCCAAGACAGCATTTAAAACCAGATATGGACACTTTGAGTATTTGGTGATGAGTCTTGGACTTACCAATGCTCCTGCAACCTTCCAGACACTGATGCAGACTGTTTTTAAGGAGCTATTGGACCACTGTGTTGTTATAGACCTGGATGATATCTTAGTCTATTGTAAAACCAAGGAAGACAACTTGAGACATTTAAGAACTGTGCTGGAGCTACTCAGGAAGAACCAACTGTATGCTAATCTCTCAAAGTGTGAGTTTATGAAGGACTCTGTGTAGTATCTAGGCTATATTGTGACTGCAGGAGGAGTGAAGGTAGATCCCAAGAAAGCCCAAGTCATAAAGGAGTGGAAAAAACCTCAGACCATCAAGGAACCAAGATTATTCCTAGGACTAGCCTCTTACTATAGAAGATTTGTAAAGTTCTTTGCTGCCATTACTGTGCCTTTGACTGACCTGCTGAAGAAAGATCTGTACATCAATGGACCCAAGCTGTGAAGTAGCATTTCAGAATCTGAAGGAAGAATTAGCCCAGTTGCCTGAGCTTAAGCAGCCAGACTTCAGTAAGCCCTTCTTGCTCACAACTGATGCCTCCAACTTTGCCATGGGAGGAGTACTTAACCTGGTCCATGATTTTGTGGAGCTTCCTGTAGCCTTTGAGTCCAGAGAGTTAAACTCAGCAGAAGCAAATTACCCAGTTCATGAGAAAGAGCTACTAGCTATTGTACATTGTCTTAAGGTCTGGAGATGCTATATTGAAGGAATTAAGTGCACTGTAAGGACTGACCATGCCTCACTCAAGTACTTCCATACTCAGAGGGTTCTAAGGATAAGAATGGGACGTGGGTTTGAGTATATTCAGCAGTATGACTTAGAGATATGCTATACCCCAGGAAAGAACAATGTTGTTGCTGATGCTTTGTCAAGAAACCCAATGTTGCTCAACCAAATGGAGGAAACAGACTGGCCTATGCTAATGTCAGAATATCCAAAGGAAAATAAAATAACTACTCCCTGTGCTAAGTCTCACATGATTCTAGTTGAGAAAGAGGCTACGAACTTTGAATTGAATGATGTAACACTGTTTAGTATTGTTGATGGTGCTCCTATCCCATTCTGCCCATTTGTCAGTAGACTGGACCTAATTCACAATTTGCATCACGGCTATGGACATTTACAAGTTGGAGACACTTATGATCTAGTGAAAACCAAAGCATAGTGGCCTAATCTAAAACTAGATGTTGAGAAGCTGGTGAAAACCTGCCCCAACTGCCAGCTGAACGAGGAGCAACCAAGAAGGCTAGCTGAACTGTTTCCTTTGGAGCCTGTAGCACCTTTTGAGAGATGGGGAATAGACTTTATTGGTAGGCTGCCTATATCAAAGAAAGGAAACAGATGGATCCTTGTTGCAATTGATAATACTACCAAGTGGCCTGCTGCCGGAGCTGTACCTGCAATAGTACAAACAGCATTCTGTCCTGAAATGAGCTGCATAGTGCCTAAAATAATTATACTGCAATTGTAATTTTGGTAAAGAATATCTGTTACCACAAAGTTTTGAGTGCAAAATCAGATACTACATTTTATATATAAATTCCAATTTGCAATCCAAGCTTAGCCAAAATGTCTATTGTCTACCAAAGTTACTGAAAATGGTTCCATTAATATGCCATTTTCCCCTCAGGTGCTTGCACTTGGTGATTATGCCCATTTTACAAGGCATCATTGTTCTAGACCTACTTTTGTATCTCTTATTGTTGAGCTTTATATGCTTTATGCCATTATTGCCATTCCTAATTGCAATTTGAACTATCAAGCTGTTAAGAGAATTCAGCATTGCACCAAATTATTTCATGAGCTATGCCTCAGTTTTTTCAGGTCTTCCAAACTTGAGCAGCTATTAGAATCCTTGCAATGGCCACAACATTGATCCAAAACATTTCTCAATCACAAAAACACATGATAATCTTGGTAGAATATGGTTGCTTAGGTATTGTTCTAAGCGCAGAATCAAATTCCACATGAATTTAGTTGATCATATTTCTATCAGATTTTATTATTTTAATCAGCTTCTTGAGAGTTACAGTTGAAGCTTTTAATCAGATATCAGCTCATTATTATAGCAAATATGATGATTAGTAATGTGACATCATAGTACCTAAGTCATAGTGATCATCAACTGATGTATATACCAAGCTACTTTCCATAATAAAGAACAGGCATGCCTTAGTGATTGAAATAGTAGCTTATCCATTACTCTTATTAATACCTTGTTGTGTATTATAACACTGATAGCAGCAATTGGTCACTCTCTGTACCTCTGCCAAAGCTAAAATGCCTCAGAAAGAATCTGCCAACTGGAACTCTACCTTGCAAAGACTACTGCAATAGAAAATGATACTCTACAGTACTTGTACCCAATAGCATGCAAAATTTTCAGAATTACCATAATTTGTTCAAATCACATTAAATCTTCATCAGATGGTTCTCACATTGATTATCAGTCATTTAAGCCATCTGATCGTTGTATTCCATGGTAAACTAAAAATATCCCACATTTACTTATTAAACAAAAGGCCTCAGAGCTATAACTTACAGTATTACTCCAATTCAGCATTAACAACTGCAGTTTACTATATCACAAGTTACATGCCCAAGCATAAGAAAAACACATACTTCCTATAAAGTAATGATACATGCACAGAATGTATTACTGCCTAACACTTTGTCAACTGTGTCCTTAAATGAGGTTAATCTCTGATAAATCTGTGGGAAGTTGTCAAGCTTTTGGCAGGCAAATTTTTTTCTGTCTCCTTATTGTTCTTTTAAATGTCTTTTCCTTTGATATATACATAGTTGTAAGGACTGTAAGCTTTGTAGTAAAATATTGGGCAGAAACTAGTAGGAACAAAGTTCTTTCAGCAATTGTAGAATGGTAGATTAAGTCAAATATCAAGAACCAGGTTTGTTGGAGATTTTTGCAGATGCCATATAAGATTATTGTGAGCTGTTGTCATCCAGACCCCTGGTTCAAATTGAGTTCTTTGGTTTCCTGTGTAAAGTATGTTCAATGGTAAAAAAGATTCAAATCCATAGTAATAGTTGTGTTGCATTGACCGGCAAAAATGAGCATAAGCCCAAGTAACGGATCTGGCATGAGTTATTCACTTAATCCACTGGTAGGTATTGCTCATATGTAAATAATACTAAGCTCAGAATGTTGAGAGTTTGGTGACTTGTGATTCAAGCAGCGTTTCCTCAAATGAAAAATATGGAGCATGGCAACTGTATTTAAACCTTGAATGTAATACTAATTGTTTGCATGCATAGCTGACTTTACACAGTTCCATACATAGAAAGAGTTGAATAAGGTCCTTTGGTTACATGGGCATAGCTTTTAGGACTGGTAGCCTAGTGGTTAGAGCATCTTGCTAGAGTTAACAAGGTTTCAGGTTCAATTCAGGGCCAGACCAAGAATTCTCCCCAATAATTTTTGCATAGAAGCCCTGCTATTATTAAGCAAATACAGAACAATGATTTCCATCTAGATCATAAGTGCCCAAAGGCTGGTTGGCCTGTCATCTTATTTAGGTTCAGTTTACCACCAAAATAGGGCCAAAAAAGTGACAATATGATGCCGGTGACACTAATATTTATCCTAAATCACTAGAAGACCTCAGCAAATTCCTTGCTCCATTGATTGAGGAGTTCTGATTCCTTGATACAGGAGTAACAAAGAAGAATCAGGTGGTGAAAGCACACATATTGTATTTATGGGTAGCATACTTACTCAGGTCAAAGTGGCCAGGCTCCAAGAATACATGGAATGATGTTGTATACTTTGTAAAATGGAAGAGACATGTTCATTATATGATCTCAAAACACTTGTGTTGCTATCAGGCAATTGCTATATTGTTTCTATTAGTGCTAACCTAAAACTATATTACCTATATAGGATCAAGTCAATAACAAATTCAAACTGAGTGCACATTTTCAGGAATATGTAATAAAACAGCATTTTCTAGTATATTATAGTCCAGATCTGCAGCTCTCTGATTAATGTTATTTCATCAATTTGGACCATTACTGTGTAAGATGTAGGGCACCAAAAATAGATCTTACTAGATGAAACGCTTTACCCAATCACTGGCCACCAGTCTTACTAGTTTATTAGCCTTAAAAATTGATTAAATCAACTGGAGTAGTTGGAAGTAAATTAGAGTGAAAATACAGGTTGTAGTTTAGAGACTTGTCATTTATTGAATAAATGATCTGGTACTTCTAGTGTACCATGTAATACAGCAGTAGGACATTGGAAATCATTGATAATCATAGTGGGAACAATCTAGTGAAGATTTGGGGTGATTTGGATAAGTTTTGCTGATTTTGAGAATTTTGTCTTTGTTATTGGGAAAGTAATGCTGATAAATATCTAGACCAATTGTACATTTTTGACATTATCTATGTATGCACTGATCAATTAATAATCAGTGATGAGTCATGATCTCATGACCACAAGATTTTCAGTATATATAGGACATCCCATCCTTTGATATAAACAGTTCAATACACACTAATATTGCTCTTGAATAATCTCTTGTTTACTCCTGCTAATTGACCATTTCAATCCTGTGCTATTAGTAATACAGCTGCAGGACATTATAAATGACTAATAATCAAAGTGAGAACAATCTGGTCAAGATTTGGGGTCACTTGAACAAGTTTTGGTAATCTTGAGAATTTGGTGTTTGTCAGTGGGAAAGTGTTTCTGATCAATATCATAGACTGTTTGGACATTTTTCAGAGTCCCTATCAAGTGCAGAATACTTAGAAAACTTGGGAATATCTTATGAAATAATTGGGTGTGATACTACACTATTTCAACAAAAATCACATCACTTTCTAAATTGTAACACTATCTATCAAATCACATAGGTAAAAGCTTGTTGGAGAATCTCTTTTCTTTCTATCCACAGGTGTAAGAATAAACTTAACCTTTGCTGTAAAGCCTTTTATTTCTACTAACCCTTCCTTCCTTCAGTTCAAAGACAGATAAACAGATTTCTTTAGAAGCCTAATGAGACATATTTCATATCTTTAGCCTACAGAGAAGAAGATAGAGTTCCTTACTCAAGAATATCAACATAGTCAGCAATCTGCTTTCTTCTAGAAGACTTCCCTTTACTTTCTTTACTATGCTATATCTAAAAAATATTTAGACAAGACATTGGTGTTTGCATTTATTGAGTTGATGAGGTTTACAATAGCAACTGCAGGATATCTTGAAACTAGGCAAACTTGCAAGAAAAACCTAAGAGCGTAAGACTTACTATCTTTGCTAGAGTCTCTTTACAAAACTCATTGTTTCTCTTAAGTCTAAAGACAGGTACCCTGTTGATTTGAGCCAGGACAACAAGCTTCTCTATATATCAGACTACATTGTTCAGAATTAGAACACAGCTGTTTTACCTATTAGAACTTGCTTTTAATCATTTCAAAGGTTGTTAAATCTTGTATATGCTGTGATCTGCTGTATATATTCAGCTTCTCTATAGGACAATGGAGCACTCCATGTTATTTACCAGACTAGTAGCTGAACAAGATTAAATCATTGGTATATCTTCTGAAAGTTATTATTTTACTAGTTCCACACTCATGGAAAGGTTTGTATACTTACTACTGGTACCAGCATTCAGCCAATACAATTATTCAGCTACTGCTGATAACAAGTTATGCTATTGCACTTGCTCTCTATCTAAATCTCTTTTCTTATCAAAACATGCCACTACACAACACTAGACATAAATAGCTAGTATCTGATGGCCTATCTTCTATAATCAATGTTTCTTGCCCACTTGGAATCACTGTAACTCTAAATTGGTCCAATAGGTGCTGTTTTTTTTAATTGCCATTTGTTCACAATTCAATGATTTCAGCTCAATTTAGAAGTGTTATAGTTTTGGTAGAAAATAGTTGCTTTTACACAGTATTGAGTGCAGAATCAGATTCTACATGTATAAATACCCCTATGTCACAACATTTAGGTCCTTTAGTTAACTTTTATGATTTCTTACAATCATTGGTTTTATTCTATAACTATTACTAGGGCTTGCCTGGTCTTTATTATGGAAAGTAGCTTGATATGAACATCAGTTGATGATCAATATGACTTAGATACTATGATGTCACATTACTAATCATCATATTTGCTATAATAATGAGCTGATATCTGATCAAAGGCCTCAACTGTAACTCTCCAGAAGCTGATTAAAATAATGAAAACTGATAGAAATAAGATCAGCTAAGTTCATGTAGAATTTTGATTCTGTGCTTGGAACAATACCTAAGAAACTATAATCTACCAAGATTATCATGTGTTTTTGTGATTGAGAAATGTTTTGGATCAATGTTGTGGCTGTGGCAAGGATTCTAATAGCTGCTCAAGTTTGGAAGACCTGAAAAAACTGAGGCATAGCTCATGAAATAATTTGGTGCAATGCTGAATTATCTTAACAGCTTAATAGTTCAAATTGCAATTAGGAATAGTAATAATGGCATAAAGCTTATAAAGCTCAACAATGAGAGATACAAAAGTAGGCCTAGCACAATGATGCCTTGTAAAATGGGCATAATCACCAAGTACAAGCACCTGAGGGAAAAATGGCATATTAATGGAATCATTTTCAGTAACTTTGGTAGACAATAGACATGTTGGCCAAGCTTGGATTGCAAATTGGAATTTATATATAAAATGTAGTATCTGATTTTGCACTCAAAACTCTGTAGTAACAAATACTTTTTACCAAAATTACAATTGCAGTATAATTATTTTAGGCACTATGCAGCTCATTTCAGGATAGAATACTGGTTGTACTATTGCATATTTGACTGATGTACTCTACATGCCTGGAATACCCAACAATCCACTATCATTGAGTAAGGAAACTGCACAGAGATCAGAACTCATGTTTAATCAGCTGAGATGAAATACATTTTGTCAGAATGGACATCAAGAGCCATAGTGATTAAGGAGAAACATATGTGCAAATCCAAATGTACTTGAATTGAATCTGAGTGTGCAAATAATGCAAAATTAGAATATTCAACCTGGCAGAGATTACTTCAATAGTTGATAATCAGTTTGTTCAGGGTTTGTATTTCTAAAATCCAGCTGAATTAAGCTGTGTCATGAATGTCTTTACTGAAAGCAACACAACAGTCTTTTTGAGCTATAATGAGAGCAAATCAGATTATTTTTCATTATATGAACTAATATAGTTATATGATTAGAATGTATGACCAAAAAAGAGATTATTCATTACATTTAGTGTTGGCAATGTTATGTCATTGACTAGTTATTGACTGACTGATTGATAATCTGTGATGAGTGATGATTCAATGACCACCAGATACCTGGTGTGAATAAAGTATCCCCACCCTTCAAAGTACATGGTTCAATTCAGACTAATATCTCTCTTGTATAGTCTACTTTTGACTTCTGCTACTTGACCATTCTTATATTTTGCTGTGAGATCATGAGGGCCACACACCACACTAATGATATAGCCAAAGCTATTGCAGTTATTGACCACTTTTATGGAAAAGACTTTCTGATGTGGAGTACCAAGGAACCTCTAGGACTTTGTCACTGGTGTGGAGACTCAACTTGATAAATTCAAAGCCAAGGATCTATATGGCTTTAAGAAAAGACAAACTGGAGCCTAGTCTGCCATAATGCTTAATCTTGAAAATGCTTAATTTTCTTTTGCTATGAAAGCTGAAAATCCAAAGGAAGCCTGGGATATACACAAGAACTTTTATCAAATTCAAGTTGCTGCTAAGCTGATGTATCTGCTTCAACATTTCTATGGTTTTCAAAAGAAGCATTCAACCAACACTATTACTACTCATATCAGCAAACTCAAAGCAATTATGATGAAGCTAGCCATGACTGGGAGCAACATTGCTGATAAAGACTTTATCAATATGCTGTTCAACCCTCTGCTGCCATGTTACAAAGCTATAATTAATAATATTGACATTGCTGCTGAAAGCCTGCTGATTGAGTCATTTGTCACTGCTTAACTTAAACATGAAGAAAGGTAGCAAAATGAGACTGGAGCTGAGGGAAAGAAGGAGAGTGCCTGTTACACAAGTAATCACTCTGAAAAGCCAGCTAAAAGTAACACAAAGGCTGACTTCATGTGCCATCATTGCCATAAGACAGGACACATGGCTAAGAATAGCTACAGAAGAAGAGTGACTTAGCTAAACAATTAGGACTGGCAAGTGCTGCTGGCACATAGTATGACTTTATGGTCTAAGAACATGGCCAAGGAATAGAACTTGGAAATTCTACCATAAAGGAGATATGCATTGAATGTCTTCATGGCAAACAATATAAGAAACCATTCTCTAAGACTAGTGATTAGTGATCTCATGGTGTTCTGGAGCTTGTACATTCTGAGCATTTTGACCTAATGAATGCTCTCAGATAACCTGTATGTACTTTTTTTAGTAAAAGAGTGAGGGTTAGTCAGCTTTTTTTGAGTTCAGGGCCCTTGCAGGGAATGAGACACGAGAGAAAATCAAAGTACTAATATCTGATAATGAGCTTGAAAATACTCTCAAGAAACATGGAATTAGGCAAGAAACAAAGACCTCTTTTTCTCTCCAACAAAATGGAGTCTCTAAATGGAATAATTGTGTAATTGCTGAGACTGCCAAGGCCATGTTGCAGCAAAAGAACTTAATATATATATTCTGGACTAGAGCTTTTGTTACTGCTGTATACTTGAACAGCAGAAGCCCTTTCAGAGCTGTATAAGGAATGACTTCTCATGAGTAATGGTACAAAGAAACACCAGATGTATCTCCTCTGGGAATCTTTGGCTGCAAAGGCTTAACATAGAAGGCCAAGAAGAAAAGAAACAAGCTGGAATCCAAGACAGTTCAATATATATATACAGCTAGTGTGCCTGTGTATGATACTTCAGCATATCAGCTATATAAGCAAATGATTAGTCTTAGACTCTGTATTCAGATGCAGTAACCATACTATATATTCCTCTCCTTTAGAAATACTGCATGTACCACAAGTCACCAGACTTTCAACAGAAATATGGTATTTGAGGAAATCTCAACCAAACCTGAAGCCCATGATATCTTCACATATGATGTTAAGTAGAAGAATGTGATACAATCAACTGGAGTGATTAGAAGTGAATTGGAGTGAAAATATAAGTTGTAGTTTTGACACTTGTCATTTATTGGGTAAATAGTCTGGTACTTATAGTTTTCCATTTGATACAGCAGTAGGATGTTGTAAATGATTGATAATCACAGTGGGATTAATCTGGTGAGGATTTGGGGTGATTTGGACAAGTTTTGGTAATTATGAAAATTTTGTGTTTGTGAGTGGGAAAGTGTTTCTGATCAATATCTAGACCATTTGGATGTTTTTTAGAGTCCTGATCAAGTGTAGAATACTTAGAAATACTTAGGAATAACTTATGAAATAATTAGATGCAATACTACACTATTTCAACAGAATGATTGTACAAATTATAATATGATATTGCCAGTAGAATCTAGTCATCATGACAATTATAATGATGTGCTGAAGGAAGCAGAACCTTTAGGCTCCATGAATGAAAGCTCTAATAGAGGCAATTCACCTACAACAAAGTGTTTATGCCAAAAGAAAGCAACCACAGAGTGGTGGAGGACTACCAGGGTTGTTACCCATGTAATAATGAGTGAGCAATAAACTATTTTTAAAGCTATGAAAAGTGAAGTGTTGTAATCTCAATGGAGAATAGTTTTTCTTGAACAGTATTGGGAACAGATTCCGATTCTACACATAAGAATACCCCTATATCCCAATTTCAGCTCATTGGGCTAACCTGAAGTATTTCTTACAAACATTGATTAAATCATATTGCCATCATTTTCTATCAGCTTCTAGAAAGTTCTATTTGTGACTTATGAGAACATTTCAGCTGATTACCATGTCAGAAATTATCATTGTAGATCTGACATAATAGATTTTAAGCCTCATGTTGTGGAAATTAGCATAAATACCAAACTATTGCCCACAATAAAGACAAGACCAGTTTCAATGAATCAAAACTAGCTTATGTACTATGCTTAATAACACTTTCTCAAGCGTTATAACACTGGTAGCAGCAATTAACCACCCTCTGTACCTCAGCAAAGCCTAAGGTGCCTCAAGAAGAAGTCAACAGTTGGAACTCCACCTTACTAAGACTTCAGCAACATAAGAATGACATTCAACAATACTTAGCTACCCAGCATGCCATAAATAAGCAAGATGTGAAAACAACTGACTTTGGAACCAGTTCTCTATGGGTGGATGAGTTGTAATTTTGGTAGAAAATAGTTGTTTCTACACAGTATTAAGTGAAGGATTAGATTCTAGGAGTAAAAGTACCTCTATAGTTTGGTATTCAGCTTATTTGGTTAACTTTAAGTATTTCTTGGATCATTGATTTGATCTTATTTCTATCAGCTTCTATCAGTTTCCAGAATTTTCTTATTTGTGACTTTGGATAAGATATCAGCTGACTACTATATCAGGAATTATGATTATTAATATGATATCATCAATCTTAAGCCGCAGTTATCAAAAATTAGTATAAATACCAAGCTATTTTCCTCAATAAAGACCAGACAAGTTTTAGTGATTCAAATACTAGCTTATACACTACTTTCAGTAACACTTTCTTAGGTATTATAGCACATGTTAGTATCTAGCATGGAAGACAAGATGAGAACTTAGGATCCTGGCTATTCCAGATGGAAGAAGCTTTCCTTGCTAAAGGAGTGCCTGACTCAAGGAAGGTGCATAATGTCTCCTCCTATCTTGGATCTGCAGCTTTATAGTGATACCCGAACAGAAAGAGAAAAGCAGAGATGCATCAGGCCCCACTTATCAATGATACAATAAACTGGAGTGATTGGAAGTGAATTGGAGTGAAAATATAAGTTGTAGTTTAGACACTTGTCATTTATTGAGTAAATGGTCTGGTACTTATAGTTTACCATGTAATACAGCAGTAGGACGTTGTAAATGATTGATAATCATAGTGGGAACAATCTGGTGAAGATTTGGGGTGATTTGGACAAGTTTTGGTAATTTTGAGAGTTTTGTGTTTGTGAGTGGGAAAGTGTTTCTGATCAATATCTAGACCATTTGGACGTTTTTCAGAGTCCTGATCAAGTGTAGAATACTTAGAAATACTTAGGAATAACTTATGAAATGATTAGGTGCAATACTACACTATTTCAACAATCAGCACCTTGGAAGAATTTGTCTTGGCTAATGAGGAAGCATTCCAGCCTTTGAACCAGAAAACTCTATTAAGAAAGGAACTCAGAGTGTTAAAGCAAAAAGGATCTCTCAAGAAGTGTGTCTATGAGTTTAGAAATATCATGGGCCAGATTCAGCACCTGCATGAGCTTGACCAAATCCAGCACTTTGTTGAAGAATTAAACAATTAGAAAAAAGCTAAAGTGGACTACAAAGCACCATGCCCAGTGAAGAAGCTATAAGAATTGCAGTAAACTATGAGAGTGCCATGTATGGAGTAGAAATGTATCCTATTGAGCTAAGAAAAACTTTCAGAAGCCCAGACACAAGTACCTCTCAAGTGTGCCCATGGAGTTAGAAGTTATACAAAAAGTGCCCACCAAAGAAGATTGTAAAAGGCTTGGACTTTTCTCATTCTGCTAGATACTGTAAGAACCACCCCCAGTCATTGTCCATAAGACACTGGCCACTGTTATTCAGTATACCCAAGGAGACTCTGAAGAATTTTGTATGTCCAACACAGCTGAAAACCTCAGGCTTTTTTGAGGTGAAGGAGCTAATCCATTGTATTATCATGAGGGGACATGGAATGATCACCCAGTTACAGTAATGATAGACTCTGCAGCCTCTAACCACTATATCTCAAGTGGAATTCTACACCAGATTGGAGTTTCCAATGAGCCAACACCTGCCAGAAGCCTTACAATTGCTGATGGGAAACAATACACCATTGACAGAATAACAGACCACACAAAGCTGAAGGTTGATAATCATGAAGAGGAACTCTGTGCCTATATATTTCTAAACTCAAGCTCTGATCTGATACTTGGACAATCTTGGCTAAGGAGATGAGATGCTGTAATCTCATGAAGAAACAAAGAAAAGTCTCTGGAGAAAGATGCCAAGACCTATTACCTTAAACAGTCCAAGATATACTTGGGTGCCATGCCTGAAAGCCCAAATGACAGCATGTCAGTTACCAAGAGCCAATTTGCCAGAATTTTGAAGCAGAATGTTGAAATATACCTTGTGACCACTTCTTGAATGAAGACCAAGAACCAAGTGGCTCAGATATCCTTAAGCTAGTAGAGGAGTATACTGTTGTTTACCTTGAATCCCTGACTCAGCTTCCATTAGAAAGAGATGTTAATCATGCTACTGATACTGAAGACAGCCTACCTGTAAGCAAGACATCTTATAGAATGAGTCCATTAGAGTTTCAAGAACTCAGAAAGCAGCTAGATGAGTTACTACAACAAGGCCTTATCAGAACCAATAAATCACCATAGGGAGCACCTGTTGATGCAATCAGCTGGAGTGATTGCTAGTGAATTGGAGTGAGAATATATGTTGTAGTTTAGACACTGGTCATTTATGAGGTAAATAGTGTGGTACTTATAGTTTACCATGTGATACAGCAGTAGGGCATTGTAAATGATTGATAATCATAGTGGAAACAATCTGGTGAAGATTTGGGATGATTTGGATAAGTTTTGCTGATTTTGAGAATTTTGTCTTTGTTATTGGGAAAGTAATGCTGATAAATATCTAGACCAATTGTACATTTTTGACATTATCTATGTATGCACTGATCAATTAATAATCAGTGATGAGTCATGATCTCATGACCACAAGATTTTCAGTATATATAGGACATCCCATCCTTTGATATAAACAGTTCAATACACACTAATATTGCTCTTGAATAATATCTTGTTTACTCCTGCTAATTGACCATTTCAATCCTGTGCTATTAGTAATACAGCTGCAGGACATAGAGTGCAAAATCAGAATCTGCATGTAAAAATACCCAAATTACCCAATTCTCAACTCATTGAGGTCACTTTGTGTATATCAGACAATTATTGATTTGATCTTATTTATGCAGTTTCTAGAACGTTGTATTTGTACATGTTGTCTAGGTATCAGCTGACAACTACATCAGGAAATATGATCAGTAATATGGCATCATAGATCTTAAGCTGCTGTTATCAATTATTGGGACAAGTACTAAGCTATTGTCCACTATAAAAACCAGGAAAATTTTGGTGATTTATATACTGGCCTACTCTCAATAAAACCTTCTTAAGTATTATAACAATGGAAGCATTTCAGCCTGGGCACTGGTGTACTCTACTAGGAAGCCAACTTGAAATGTTGAAGCAAAAAGGGTCTGACCAATGATATTTCTACAAGTTCAGAAACTTTCAGGGATGAATTGAATACAAGCATAAGCAAAGCCAAAACCAGCACTTTACTGAAGGACTGAGGGCCTAAACTAGAGTTGAACCTGATATAATAAACTGGAGTGATTGGAAGTGAATTGGAGTGAAAATATAAGTTGTAGTTTAGACACTTGTCATTTATTGAGTAAATAGTTTGGCACTTATAGTTTACCATCTAATACAACTGTAGGATGTTGTAAATGATTGATAATCACAATGGGAACAATCTGGTGAAGATTTGGGGTGATTTGGACAAGTTTTGGTAATTTTGAGAATTTTGTGTTTGTGAGTGGGAAAGTGTTTCTGATCAATATCTAGACCATTTGGATGTTTTTCAGAGTCCTGACCAAGTGTAGAATACTTAGAAATACTTAGGAATAACTTGTGAAATAATTAGGTAAAATACTACACCATTTCAACAGAACCTACTATAAGGCCACATCTATAAGCTATATAGTTATAGTGCTATTTATAGAGTAGGAAGATGCCCTCTCAAATCAAGAAGAGCTTACTACATTCCAGACACATACACCACTTGAGTGGTGACTACCAAACCAGAAGTTAAGCTGAAAGAGCCTATTGCAACCAGTGCACCAAAGATGACTCACAGATTATATTATGTTCACTTCTGCTGACAACTTCACAACTTTTCTTTGTGAGGAAGCTGAGCTATTGTTTATCCTAATGGAACATGGACCAAGCATCTGGTTTTAGTCATGATTGACTCTTGATCCTGTAATGTCCAAGGCTTAGGTAGAGTTCTACACTAGACCAAAGTTTCTATTGAACCAACACCTGCCTGTAACCCAACCAGGGTTGATAAGAAATATCGCACCATTGCTGGATTAATAAACCATTGTTATAATACTTGAAAAAGTGTTATTATGAGTAGTGGATTAGCTAGTATTTGAATCACTAAAACTTGTCTGGTCTTTATTGAGGAAAATAGCTTGGTATTTATACTAATTTTTGATAACTGTGGCTTAAGATCTATGATGTCATATTACTCATCGTAATTCCTTACATAGTAGTCAGCTGATATCATATCAAAAGCTATTGCAATATACAGATTTAGTAGTTAGTATTATTGATTAGCGCTTGTTATCAGTTGATCTATTAGCATTAATAATTGATCAGATTAGGTTTCAGTATATTACCTGTTATAGTTATGATTAGGATGTATGATCAAACAAGTGATTGGTCATTATATTAAGTCTTGGCAATGTCTTGGCATTGTCTATATATGGACTGATTGAATAATACTCAGTGATGAGTCATGATCTCATGACCACAAGATATTTAGTATATATAGGGCATCCCCACCCTTTGAAATAAACAGTGCAATCCACACTAATATCCCTCTT
>JNET01028584.1:0-10322 GCA_000697455.1 Basidiobolus heterosporus B8920 | reverse complement strand
AAAATAGCGATGTAGGGAAAAACAGACGAGATTCTATGCAATAACATGAATTGGGGATCTTGCACAACACGTGGAAAATGAGGGCTTTAATTCGATATTAGGTTTTCAGAAAGAAATCAACTGGATTAAGCATTTAGTCAGGTAGAATTAAAAAAATATCTTCAAATATGAAACAGGATACTATTGGTCGCGAAACATGTATGATTTCCTCTGAAATATGCTCATTTACCTTCGTTTACGAGTTCGCTATTTTTTTTATAATGAATAATCGTTTAATTTTCTTACACAAAGAATGGGTCTTTTTGGATCATTCTATTGTCAGAAGACCATTTTTTATTAATTTTCCATATTAAGACTTTCTTTATTAGTTCCACCTATCACGAGAATCAAAATCATTCGATGATGTAGAAAATGCTCACCATAATTGAGGGGGAAAACTAGGCTTGTTTCAATTGTTTGATATATAGCGAGACGGTATTGTTTCTATTGTCTGGGTGAGCACCAGTACGTTAGACAAATAATGCAAATACTGTATTAGGCTTTGACGGAGTTTTAGGATAGTTTATTGTGACAAAACATATATTCCTGAACTGTAGTGAATATTATACTGAGTTTGCAGAAATTAATCATGAAGTTAAGCATGTTCATGTAGGCTACTTTAAAGGTGAGGTTCACGACGATGCTTTATAATTACATACCAGGCATGCGCAACACCTAACATATAGATTCAAATAAGGGCAGTTAGTTTGAGAAAGCGAGGATCTTGCAGAACGTTTAGTTACCTGGGATCCATCCAAGAATAGTAAGTCCGATATTGATCCAAAAATCTGCCTTGATGCCACGCTTTAGAAATACAGCAAGAGGTGGGAGGAACAAGGCTAGAAGAAGCTCTAGAATTTCATTAGATGTAAAGTTTGCTGCCATATTGGTAGGTGGTTTAGTGGCTATAAGGCGTACAGTTTCTCCTCGCATGACTGCTGATATATAGGCGTTGTTCACAATACCCGTTTTCACGTGATTTGAGAGGGGCTCCTATTATATGCAGTCACAATGGTTACCTCCCAGATGATTAGTGCCGATAAGGCATATCCACTATGTTATATATGAAGATCAGAGATGTGAGATGATCTTATCGCCCTTTTCCAGTAAAAATTGTTGGATTTGAATTCTGGAACTTACTCGTATGCTAATGTAAGTTATCACATGACTGCTAGGGTTCAGGAAAATTTTCTGTTACTAGAAAACAGCCAATTCAATACGTGCCGAGCTGCTTATTAAGCGAGATGTAGTCTAATGTACAGTATGCATAGGGCTAAGGGAGTGCAGAGAGGGTAGATTCGCTAGTCGGTGTCGTACATGAATGTTTAAGACTAAAAGCACACAGACAGAAGATTGAGGTATACTATGTATTCACAATTGAATTTTTTATTTGTATGCCATTGCAAGCTGTTTATCTATACGAAATTGGGAGAGGGAAGAACTCATTGGAAGTGCAAAAGAGGATGGAGACCACTCGACTGCACAACACTGAAGCGCTCTACATATTTTAGAATGGTCGATTGTCGCCGAGGAAGGTACAAATTCTTGTCTGGTAAATCAGTTCGTGATAAATATCAATACAGATAGGTTACTAAGTATAGTTTAGGCTCAGCAAAATTAAATAAGACGAAGTCAATGATGGAATCAAATAAACGAGTTCTGCTGCGGCACAGAGGGGGGAGTATTGAGTTGAGCAAGATTCATATTATCCTGGTATTCCGAGTATTCGTTAGCATCAGAGTGAATGAATGAGTATATGAGTGATTATATGAATGACATACCGGACAGTCAAATCCTGCTTTGCTACGGATTTTGGGAACGTAGCCAGTGAATGCCAACATACTAAAATTCAAATCAATTTCGTAGTCCATATCTATGCTTCCTTTTTTCTGGCCGGAAATACTCGAGCCACAACGAGATATCAAATCTTGGAGGATTAGTTTTTGGGGATCATTTGTGGTATTGTAATGAATACTCAGTGGGAACAATAGAACATTGACGGCCTTTTTCATTACTGTAACGTCTTTGATACTTCCATTGCCAAGAATAACATCTGGCATCGCCGGGTGGAATGCCTACGATAAAAAATATGAATACTAGTATGCAAATGTAGAGATAAGACACTCCATGCTTACCGCTGCTTTGATTTCATCAAATTTGATGCTAATATAATTCGGGTTGTCGATGGTTATGTTTATACGCAGGTTAAATGTTAACTCGGTATTTCCATAGATGTGGAAGGTATCGGTAACATTCTCAGCACTTGTTACTCCAGCAAACCTGACTTCAGGAACCCTCACCCATAAGAAAAAGGCTATGAGACCACCGGCAGTGACTAATATGAGAAAAAGACAAAGCAGAAAGAACAGAAAGCCACAACTACGGTATCTGGAACGTTCCACTTGGTGATGTACTTTTGTAACTGATTTTTCAACGGACATACTCTATGTTGGTGAATAGGTAAAAATAATTGACGTGGAAAGGAGCTCAACTGAGCTTGTTTATATATGGTTCGACTAGCTCACTAGTATGCCATGAAAAACTCCTCATTGTATAGTCTGCCGTTTCCCGGAAATATGGAACTCGTAATCGCGTAGTCGAGGCCGTTAGTTGCATCAAGTATATTTCCGATAAAGCATTTATTTAATCAGGATTCTATGTAGATACGCGCTAGAATCCTCCTTGCACAGCTATACGTACAGTTGGAAGAAAGCCTTGAGTGTGCCTTCTCAAGTTGTACAAAACCTGATTTATCATGTTGAATGTTTTCTCAATGCTTTTGAGATACGCTCATGGAAAGCAGAATTGACTATTATCTATACAGTGATATGGATTTTATGCAGAGATGGCTAAATGTCAGAGGTATCTTTGCAAACTTTTGGTGCCCCAAATCTTGCAGCTGAAAAGGAGGAGATTACGGCCGCTAATCATATGATGCTTCCTTCACTTGAGGGCTCACAGCCACAGCCTAATATCTTTATGACCTGCTCGCTTTATTGGCTCATTTTCATTTAATCGGCCTAATTGTTATTTAGATCCAGGCTATTATATTGGTATAAATTTGAAAGTTAGTTGTCCAGGGCTCGCACCCTACACCTACTATGTTTAAATCTAAATCTTATGCAATCTTCACATTACCTTTAACACTTGCGCTCAATACTACTGGTAACGAAAATCTCTGGGCAATAAGAATGCTCTCGATAGATGTGGCATCACCGTACCTAACAAAAAGGAAGCTGACTTTCTTTTTCAATGCTAAGGCGAGCATCACAAAAGAATATAATCTAATAATAAGCACTCTTCTCATGCTAGAAATGAGCTGTTTGTTTATTCATCCAACTATATCCCACTACAAAGCCTTGACTCACGAAATCTTAGAAATTTAAGCTTGGATACACTCAACCAATTGAAAATTGTGTTTTGATTAATTTATTAATGTTTGTTTACATCAAGAATGGTGACAGCTGATTGATAAATAATTGCCTCGAGTTTCTCAAGTGCATCCCTATATCACTGCACTCAATAGTAACCCCTCTTGTTAAAATATTCCACTTTTTCTAAGACGATACTTGCAATATGGACCAAGGCAAACAGAGCAAAGCATCATACATCTTCCCGACTCTCAAACCTTCAGAGATTATCATATGTATGCGTGATTTACAGATCCCTTTTGCTGAGGAGGACTTGAGCAAACCTACTGCTTTGAGGCTGGCTTTCGTGTACGAAGCCTTTGTTGACATATTTATGGGTATTCCGAAGGAACAATTCGAACAACCTTCAGCTGAAGTTATCGATCTACTAGAGAATCCAGACATTCATATGACCGCTTTAACCCAGATGTCGTTCTTCACTAAACTGTAGGTTACTCACTATTTATGATACGTCTAACTCCCTGTACTAATGGTTTGCTTTGCTTACTCTCAGTAACAAATTGATGCTTGAAATCGGAGTCGACGACTTTAGTTTAAGAGATATTCTTAAGCCAGAACCTATCCACGTACGCAAGATTCTCAGTGCTCTTATCAATTTTGCTAAATTCCGTGAAGAAAGAATGTGCGTTTATGAGCAGTACGCACACAAACTTGTAAGAAATAGAACTCTTCTGAACTATTCAGTGCAGGTAAACTTACCAATCGTCCTTAGGAAGAATACGCTGAAAGAAAACACCAACTTGAGGAGGAGCAGCAGGAGCTAATGGAGAAGCTCAACGCTATAAAGTGAGGCAGTCTTGATAAGCATTGTTTTAAAATCATATTAATTAACCACTTTGTCAATCAGATTACAGCGTGAAGAGGAGGAATCCGCCACCAAAAGTCTGTTGGACGCGAATGCTGAATGGACACGTGGTCTCAAGGACCTTAAGAAACAACAGATTTCCCTCTCTACGGATATCGATGCGTTGAAGAAAGATCGGAATGATTTGAACGACAAATTGGTATGTTACCGAGAAAATACCAAATAGAAAGTCAATTGGATTAACAGATATTTTCATCGGAAATTGTACAGACCAATACCCAGTTTCTTGTTATGAACTGCAAACAAGATTGTGACAAGATTCGTTCCTTAATCGTCCACAGTCCCGAGAAATTGGTCCAAATGTTAGAGGAACTAAATGTGTCCCTTGCAAATGCTAAAAATAGTATTGCAGCGGGTGAGAAAAAGATCAGAGAATATCAATCGAAAATCGATATGATGGCATTTGTTGAACAGGTGAGTAGCTGGATGTTAACCTGACACTTGCACACACAACTAATCATTTAAATCGCAGGATGTCTCATCGTCAATCAAACTATTGGAAGAGTGTGAAATAGAGATGAACAAGTACGACGCTGCTTTACACAAAGTCGATAACACAAAAGAAGAAATTGAAAAGAAAAACGCAAAAACCCGGGACTTGAGTAGCAAAGAACAGGTTTGTATTCAGTGATAATTCATACCAGCCTATGCATGGTTGTACTTAGACTAGTTTTCGAATTAGCAACTATCTCGCCAATTAGCTGCCTCTCAAGAAAAGATCGCACGTCTGCAAAAACATCAAACAATGAAACGCGAGACCATCGAAAGCAAACTATCTGTTCTCCGTGAAGAGTACAACGTGATATCCGCTGAAAGAACAAGTGCACAAATCAAGATTGACGAGCATAAACGTATTGTTGACGAAATGGAGCAAAAGGTAATTCATATCATCGGATCTATGGCAAAGTCGGTGGGTCATCTAAAACCTTTTTCATTAGATTGCCGAACTTCGTCGTAATACTGAAATTGAGATGTCCAATATCCAAGCTGAATATGCTCATCTTAAAAATCAAGTAGAGCACTATCAATCACAACTCCTACAAGCCATCAGCAAACAACTCGCTCCAGTCGCACTTTCTAACTGAGAATAAGTAGAGGTAGTATGGCTGTAGTAGTCAGAACCCTTTTCACTCCTTGTTCATATAGATATCGCAAGCTAGTCTTGTCACTCCAAGAACTTGGGAGATTTTAATATCTTTTGTTATGTCAGTTTTCTCTATAATCAACTTCATATAAACATTGTAAATTATGAAAAGTCAAGAAACTACCATCGATACATGAATATTCGTAGTGTTGTGGGTGTCCAGGGATACCATCAGAATGTATGTCAAGTGACGTTGCAAGCTAACAGCATATCATCCGTCGTATCTGGGTTAGAGATTGCTAAATTTAGCCATATCTCTCAAAAGAAATCGTGACCACAGCATGTTGCTCACTTGGAAAGTTGAGACATTGGACTAATAAAATATTTGGAGACGGTGAATCTTGAAAGATAATGAAGAGACAGGATAAAGATTCGTTGGACTTGCATATTTTGGCTCAAAATAGGGTAGACCCTTACGCCTCTAAACCCCAACGCCACTCATTAGTCAGAGTATTTGTTGACTCGGGCACTATCCTCGTGTTTCGAGATATTTGGCATCATAGCTGAATGGGCTTGAGCAGAGAAAGGAATATGCAAATCCCTGGGCATGTAACCCTCGATCTTAATCAACAAATTAGATTGTTTTGGTATTCCGAACGTTAACTGTTAGTACTAAGCATATGAACAAGGCAAGTAATCTAATCAATTTATTGAGAATGCCGCTTAATTCGTCAACTCTTTGGTGTCGGGGATAAGCAAGAAGCACCCAGGGTTCTAAATAGAAAGGACGTACATTAATATATAGAAAGATTCCATTTAGCCTATTCTGTCCTAAACTCTGAGCTAATCATCACTGCAAGAAATTGTCAGGTGCATAGATATTGTGGCTTTTAGATTCAAAAAAAAATCAAATTTCTCGGATTCATCTGAAGAGGCTGTGATAAGATTAAGTGTTGTTTTCAGGTTTGGTCATTCTAGGCCTGATTATCAAGACTGACTGGATGACTAGCAAAAACTCAGGTCACCAGAATAGCAGGAACGGGTAGTAAGAATCAGCGGTACACTGTCTGGACACTCCCTCCTCTCATAAGCATTCCGTATTTCATTGGAAACAGACCAGCACATGAAAGTAGGAAAACCAGTCGTCACTGTGCATAACACTCCAGGTACCACAAGAGCCTATGTGAAAAGGGCGCAAGTGGGTGGCAAACAGAATCGCGTTAAATCGATTCGAAATTCTTACGAAATATGCAGCATCCGATGGGTTCCAGATACCATGGTTACCTCTCCAATCAGATGTTTTCGGGCATTCTCCACACTATCCACTGGGGTACAAGCAAGTCTGTCAGTCAGCCCTAACCTTGGTATCGCATAACATCTAACAGCTACCCTTCCATCATTATACCATTACCTCACCCTCACCCTCACCCTCACCCTCACCCTAATTCTAATACTACCCCTTCTTTCACTATCACACCGTTACACTGCTACACTCCTGCACCCTCACAAGAAACTCACGGCCCCTAACCAGACCCGGATTGCCTCGTCACTAAAGTTCCATATTCGATGGCAATTTAACCAGGCTCCTAACAAGGCACCAGATTAAGATCACTAGTCTTGTGAAAGAACGTTGGTCAGATGTAAACAACGGTATACCCGCCGGATGACCCACCAGATCAAGTCGATGATCCTGATCGCGTGTGGAGTTATTTTTGGAAGGCGAGTACATGGTTGGCGTATACCTGAATGTATACTTTCTTCAATCTGCTTGTAAAGAGATCTTCGAGGATTGAAAATTTGTGTGATCCACTAATGTTCTGTCTGATCTTAAAAATAAATGCCTTCCTAAGCTCAGTCCAAAATCAATGGGTATTCTTTTTGTACAACAGGGGTCTATGCTGTCGTATTTTTAAGCAGCCCAAACGTCACATAGCTATCACTCACCCGGATTTATTCAGCTTAATCATTTCCTTTTTTTGTATTGTTATTGTCTTGTCCCGTCTCGATCTGAATATTTTGTGCTGTGTGCAAATAATTTATCTATCTGTTGTCAGGTCGCTTCTTTTGTCTGGTTTAATCCGATACTTGTGCTTTGAAAGCGCACGCTTGCTCACACTGTCTAAGTCTCTACCACACAATATTGTTCACCCCTCCAACTCTCGAGAGGTTTATTAGACAGTGCTTTCCAGAGACTCTCTTAACCTTAACATACCTCAATAGATCTTGCTGGTGTTCAGGTATCGCTTCGATCATGCCCTCACACTTACCTAGAAAACGCCCCTTTGGAGCTCAGACCGACACTCTGAGCGTCGCGTTACCTAGAATATGTGAAGAAGTCAAAAGAACCTTTAATAAAGCAACTGTGAAGGGTATTCTTGGCGACATTACCAATCGACAGGTAAAGGCTCTTTTCCTTTCTTTACTATAAAAATATTTCTCTAATACGTATTCCTCACATATAGCAGGTGAATGGCTCCGAAAAACATCCGCATAAAGCCGTTGCTAAACCACTCCCTAAACAGCCAAGTACAGAGTACAGTGCTGAGGAAATCACTCGAGTCAGTCACATACATGAAGACCAATGCCAGAAATTCAATACTCAAGAGCCAAATTTGACCGAGACCGTGAATGTATCTTCTGTAAGCGCAAGTAAGGAGGAGGAAGATCCAATGTTTGATGGCAGGCCACCTGTTGATTTTGATAAAATGATCGACGTAACAATGGATACAGATTCTACGGAAACCGACTCAGGCTTTAATGAAAACGACATGGATCCTTTCAATCCAATAGCACAGGATATTGAAGAGGCGGATAAGCATGATGTTAACATGGTTGCAGAGTATGCGGACGAGATTATGGAGTATATGCGAGAACTTGAGGTAAATTCAGAGACTACATCCTTTACACCTTGCCTGGTATTAACTTTCTTGTGTTAGGTTCGTATGATGCCAGATCACTACTACATAGATAGACAACCTGAGCTTAAGTGGCACATGCGCTCAATTCTTCTTGATTGGTTGGTGCAGGTTCACGATCGCTTTAAGATGCATCAAGAAACACTGTTTCTCTGCGTAAATTATATTGATCGGTTCCTCTCAGTGAAAGAGATATCGGTTGATAAGCTTCAGCTTGTTGGTATCACTGCATTATTTATAGCCGCCAAGTATGAAGAAATAAGCGCGCCCACCATCAGTGAAATGGTGTTCATGGTAGACAAAGCCTACTCTGTGGATGATTTAAAGAAGGCAGAAAGATTCATGATCAACATATTGAACTATGAGCTGGGCTATCCCGGACCTCTCAGCTTCTTGAGACGTATATCCAAAGCCGATCGGTACGATTCTTCCATCCGCACTCTCGCCAAGTACTTGGTTGAGGTGACCATCATGTACGAAGTTTTCATCCAATATCCCTCATCAAAAATCGCCGCTGCTAGTTACTATCTCTCCATGGGATTATTGAACAAAGGAGCTTGGGTAAATAATCTATGAATACTGCGTCGTTCTACTTGAATACTTTCTAACATGATTCTTTTCCAACCAGACTAACTCTCACATTCATTATTCGGGGTATACGGAGATGGACCTGATGCAATGTGCCCTACAAATCCGCAGCCGTCTTCCACATAAACAAAATCACGAAGCTATATACATCAAATACTATTCCTCTAAGTACCTGAGAGCCTCAGAGTATGTCGACGAAGTATTCCAGAGCTATCTTTGAGTCTGTCTGATGATCAACGACTGGAAGTCAAATACTCTACAGTTCAATTATAGCCTTCCTACACACAAAAATCCTCACTTCTCTACTATATCTTTGCCCAGCCATCATCCCTCTTTTTTATTTTGGATCAAGTTGTTTATATCGTTACGCCCCTACTACGTGCCTTCATCAATTCTACATTCCTTTTGGTAGACACAAACCCAGATTGTATACATTACTTTGACCAGACACATTCATATTCCTCTGTTTTATCCCTGGAGCTTCATTCGGCGATTCTTATTTCTTAGACTAGAAGAGACAGGATTGTATATCTCAATCTGTAATTAAAATATCGATTATTCCGTACGTCTTGTCGAAGCTACAAGGAACCAACTCAATTGCTGATGATCATGGCAAGGCATCAGGGGTTACTTGGTGTGTATACACCGCAACGTCTTTGAACTATGTTCTCATCTCCGACTGGCATGCATGACCGGTTATTTGAATTCATCCGTCGCATCGGACTCAATAATAAGCGAGTTGGCATGATTTGGATAGACCGACAATTATCAAGTCACAACAATGCGCCATATTTGAGCCTCTGCATATGTATAACCAGAAAGGGTGCGCCCTCATGATATCATTAGATCCAGAAGCCCAACGATAATAGTGAGACTGTGCATGACTCAATATGGTTCTACCAAACTCCCATGGATTTGGGGTCAGATGAAGAGTTGAATTTTGCATTCACAATCGGAAAATCGAGAATATTCGTCTGGATTCTTTCGGAATGAAATTTTTCAAACGGGCTTGAAGTATTTGGACACCAATTCAACTGGTTAGGCAGAAATGTTTATCCCTTGATTCATTCCCGCAAACATCACTCTCGTGACAGACTCATCCAAAAATGATATCAGTATTCCGAGTTAACTCAGCAAAACTGACTACAAAGTTTGTAGAGATGACTCCTCACCAGTTCTATAATCTCTAGTACCTGTTTACTTTTACTTCAAGGTTAAAGATGAACAAATCGGTGTTGACCATTTCCATCAAAATCAACCAATTCAACCATTACCTGCAACCACACCAACGAACATGTCACTACCGAGTTGGGCTTTTATATGGTTCGGTAACATGAATATATATAGAACGATCGGCTTGACCCTGATCAATTTTCCCAGTGATATCGATGAAAACAAAT
>JNET01028513.1:0-14362 GCA_000697455.1 Basidiobolus heterosporus B8920 | reverse complement strand
TGTCGTTCTGTGGGATTCTACCGCGACTCCACTCCTCACAACGCTACCTTCTCTGAGGATGGTTCCATTCTTGCAGTGTCTTATGGACATATCATCACTCTTTGGGACCCTTACACCAATACTATCCAGGGCCTATTGTCCCACTCTCCCCACACTCGTCCTATTAAGAAACTGGTATTCACCAACAACTCACACTTTTTGATTGCCATAACCAAAGATCATCTCTATGTATGGAATCTGTTGAGTTGCACCATCTGGTGGAGTTGCCGTCTTGTTGTGACCAAGTTCGCCGTTGACCCTAGCAGCTCACAATTTGCAGTGGCTGTCACTAATCAGCTCAACAATACTAGTTTGGTGATTTTCGAGCCCAACCAACCAATTCCTGTTTTGATCCACGAGATCCCTGATACAGTCAAGTCACTCTCCTTCTTCCCTAAGCAGGTGAACGATACAACCGAATCCAAATTAGCCTCTAACCTTATGTTGCTTAATGGTAAATGTGACTTGCACATTTTGAGTCATGCTAAGATCGCCCCAGTTAAGGAGCATGCTAAGGGATCACTCAGCGCTACTGTCACCCACAAATCTTACTTCTCTGATATCTTTGGTTCTCGCAAGCCTGTCGAGGCTATCAAGCAAGCAGAAGAACCACAGCGCAAGGCCCATAAGAACAAAGCCGCTACCAAATCCCTGCTTAATGCTCCCTCCCACGTCATTCCCCCTGTCAGTTCGCTCTACGAGTTTTACATGGACAAGATGCTATCTAGAATTGATCTTGAACATGAGGACTCACCAGAAGTAGAACCCAGTGGAGATAAGGAATCTGATAGTGAGGAGGAAGACTCGATGGAGGTTGACTTGGAAGTGGCGCCCACCGCCAAGCAGCAAGAGATTAAAGCCGATTCGATCGACAATGCTGAGACTGAATTTGACTACCTGGCTGACTTCTTCAAGGATCAATTACAATCCCCTAAGAAACGTAAGTGACTAATGTATATTAAGCGATCCCAATCCTTTCTCTAATCCACCACCATCTCTAGCCACAACAGCACCAATCTCAACTCCCGCTGTTAACAAGGTAGTCAACTCTGCTAAGCTAAATGGCACGCCAAATGGTAAATCAGCAAAATCCACTAGAACCAAGAGTGCAGCCACACCCAAGTCCTCGGTCCCTAGTACTCCTTCCAAAACCCCAGCCAAGAGTAAGGCATCAAAAACACCTGGTAAAACGCCTGGCAGGGCCACTAGAACACCTAGACGTTAATTAAATGCTGTTGGGTCCTTTCGTCCTTCCCCTTCCACATATTACTACTGTATGTTCACATATTTTCGTTTATTTGTGTGATTACCATTCGCTGTCTCTCTATAAGCTCCATCATTCATTAAATAGATATATACAATAAAATTCTATGTAATATTAGGCTAAGGAGGATGCTCAGTGAATGATAAGATGGAGTTATCGAAACGAAATTAGGGACAAACAAGAGTCGGGCTCAATCATTGCCGTGATTTATTTAAGATACATCTGGACGGGCCTGGCTTAAGAGTAGTAAAGTTCGATACTCATACCGTCATGAATCTCATCTGTAGAAAAGAAGAATCAACTGTTAAGGTGTTTTAAACAAAAAGATGGGCTTTACGAAACAATAAGTTGGAACTAAATAGAAAAGGATACAATCTTCAAGGGTGATATGGTCCTTGAATATGTTGTACCACTTCTTCAACACGATCTTTCGGTAATCGGTACCGGTTTGTGCAGCGATTAACTTCTTCAAATCACCTACGGTGTCGTCAGGACTATTGGGCAGAACTCATTAGCAAGTTACGTACAAAACAAGGTGTGGCTACAGAATCCATGTTCAATTAGAATTCTACAGGATAAAAAGAAAAGACTTACTTGCACTTGACACGGACTTTCTTTCCTAATCTAGAGGATGGGAAGTGGTTAACTCTTGGAAAATGGGTGAACGTCTTTTCAGTTTTGAGTCCAGTACCTGTCGTTACAAATGATTTCTATCATGTTGGCAAGTAAAGAATCGTCAAACCGCGTGCTTGAATATCGTCAGTTGAAATGATGGTGAAATTTTTTTTGATCTGCAAGTGTGAATATAAAATGTGAACTCTCTGATCATGTCTGGGCTACTACTGATGTTTGTTATATTTATACGTACCACTACTGATATTTATTATATTTATACGTCATGGTTTACATCCAAATTGGCGAGATTTTACTAGTAAGGATGGGAAATATATTTATGTGATGGTTTAAAGAATATACATTGCGTGATTTCTATTTCTTCGGTCTGGTAGTAAATCATATCATGAATGTTAGTTTGAAGGATACTGGATACGAAGTAATATTGTTAAAGTCGCCTGATGATACGTCTTTTATCTATTCTTTTATCCTTTGTCTCGTTACTTCTCTTTCGGTTTGATATCCCTTCCTCTGGACGGGCCTTACAATATGCATGAATCTCTGTCATCAATTTGGCGCGTCTAATGTAATCTTCGTAGTTGTCAATAAACATACTCCCCGCCTCATCATTCATGATCGATTGAGGATTCGGATGAATCAATAAGCAACGAAGTGTCTGAAATGGTTTAAAGAGGGTAAACAAATATTTTCCAAAGGAACAAAAGGATGTTTGCCTTATTTTTAACATACGAACCATCAATATGTGGCCAATGCCCAGGCCCGGATGCCAACTGTGACTTAGAATGTTCCCGCAAACTTCGCCGTTAGGTGAAATGTTAGGGTGAAAAATTTTGGTCAAGAAGTTACCTATGAATTACAATATATCTTAGTATCACAGAGGCGTTGAAAACCTCAACTAAATAGATTACACTCACATCTGGGTGGTACTCGGGGAAATTCATTTGTGAAGAGTAGTCTTATCCGGAACGCTCCATTGGCGTAAGGCGTTCCAGCTAAAGCAAAAAAGATGGCCATTTAGAAAGACTGGATAAAATACGTGCAAACAGGTTACTTACTTGAACCATATATCCATGCTTGAAGGTCAAAAAGATTGTTCTCATTTATAATAACTTGTACATCCTGAATGGGATTGATGTACAAGTAGTGCAATTCGCGAATAATCTGTTTTATAGCTTCAGGTGAATGGCTCTCTTCGACTGGCTGTAAGATGGACCATCTCCGTTACTAAACGAACAAAACTATTCATAAGAGAGATGCTAAAGAAAAGCACTTACCATACTGGAATGCGAATAAAGTCAACCTTTCCTGTAATAAGGCGGCCCGTTTCTTCCTCTGGTTTTTATCTTGTTGCAATATATATATATGAAAACGAGTGTCTCCTGTCTGGGTTGAAATTTATAACAATCACATCAATGCTGTCAACCACTTCGATAAGTGTTTACCTATCAGGTGTTTCGGTTGGTGATTGACTGCGCCTTTCTAGTGGATATATATACAATCGATGATGACAAAAAAGTTGGGTTGAGTAAATGTTTATTTTCAAGCATAAAAACCGGGGGATTTAATACACACAGAATTTATTTCTTGGCAACTTGGGCACTGATACGGTCAAGATCACGTTGGCCATCTTGGGTGAGCTTACGACCACCGTTGGGGGCTTGTTCAATGATGTTGATCTTTTCCAAAGCTTGGAGAACCTTACGGGCAACGGAGCCAGAGCCATCGGCGTGGTGGGATGGGCAAGTACCACGGTTCTTGCGTCCACCGTGAAGTCTTCTCAAGTGTCCGACACCAACGGTCTTGTGGAGGTAGACGTGACGGGCAACAGAGGCAGCTCTGATGTAGAACCAGTCTTGATCGTAGGGACCCAATTCCTTGTAGGTAGCAGTCTTGGCGAGGTCGACCCACTTGGGGACTTCAAGCTTGCCGGAACGCTTCAAATGGGCAGCGTAGGCCTTGATGAATTGGTGGGAGTTAACGTCCTTAACGGTGATACCGGCCATCTAGATGAAATGGTTTGGTTTAGTATATTGTTGGAGTGGTGCGGTTATACGAGTTGGTGGTTGTTTGATGTCGAATGAATAAAGATACATGTATTTGAGTTGACTGGATTCCATTGATTGATGTATTGTTACTAAGGATGCTTCAAACAACGCAACTACCTCTCTTTAACCTCAAAATATACAACACTAGATCTTTACGAACCTTGAAATTCGTCCGTTCGAGGAAAAAGAGGGATTTTCTTGATATGCGTCTGACTCCTTATACCAGGAAAAAAAAGGAATCTGAGCCGGGGTAAAAGATGTGAATTCATCCTGAGAGAATCTGGCTTGATCCCCTGTCTGAATCCATTGATTCTTGCTGCTGAGTGGATTAGAACCCCGGTCGGGTAGAATCCGTTTGATGGCCCATTTCGTACACCATTTCATACACCCATACACCCCAAAACCTTGGATGTTCCCAAGTGATGTCGGAAAATTCGAAAATTTATCTTCGAGCGATTTATAGTTTGTAGCGGTTGCATTGAACTATCTTGCTTTCGTATTTCCACATTATGCTCAGATACACCTCACTTCGCCCTGCTGGTCGCTCCATTTTCGCTGCCACCTCTAGACTTTCCTTAGCACCTCGTTTCTACTCTGCTGGTGCTCTCTCTCATGGTGATATTCAAAGCAGAATTTTGGATGTCTTGAAGGGTTACGACAAAGTTGATCAATCTAAGGTAATTGAACCTTGACTTTTGTAAATCTTCCTTCCTAAATACTTATCAAACTCCATCCGTTGAATATAGCTCAATGCTCAAGCCCATTTCAACAAGGACCTTGGTCTTGACAGTTTAGATACTGTTGAAGTCGTGATGGCCATTGAGGAGGAGTTCTCCGTTGAAATCCCTGACAAAGAAGCTGATGAGATCAAGACCGTTGCTCAAGCTATTGACTACATTAGCAAGCGTGAAGACGCACATTAATTTCCTCATTGTGTAGCATCTATTTCACTCATCTGGTTTCATTCTTCACTTTAAAATATAAGGCAACCACTTGTCAATTTTATATAAATAAAGGACAAATTGCATTCAAAGAACAAAGTAACTTGATATGCAATTCTCATACCTGAATACATGACATTATCTTATTTTGTGAAAGAAGTATGGTAGAAACCAACTTTGAATGACCACCTTTAGGCAGTATCCTTACTATTTTACTCAAATAAAGCTACAATATGCCCCACAAATACACTCCAAAGTCTATACTCTACTTTTGACGGGAGAAGAATTAGCCATAGAACATAACTAAGGGGGTTGGTACTGGTAACTGTAAAATTCTTGGTGACACATTACAAGTGAAGGAAAATCACAAGCAAGAGTGTGAGATTTGGAATATACACAGCCGCTATGGAGACAGTACAGGCAACGAAGGAAGTATTTCGTCCTACACTCTCGTAATATAGAGTTGGATTACCGTTGCTATCATCATCCAACAAATACAAAATTCAAGTAGAAAATTCTACCCAATATTGAGATAGAGCTAGTGAGAAAACTCAAGAAATCAAACTCGACTTGTAGAGGAGGTTGCTAAAATACGAAAATCATCAAGCTAAAAACGGGTTGTTCTTGGGAATGGGATGACTAATTTGAAACACAACCAGGTAAATAGTTCGAAGATGTACAGACTTCAATCAGCCTCTGTGAACACGCACCACACGCACCACACGCACCACACGCACCACCCGTATCTCACCAACCACTTACATCTCACACTCTTTTGTAGGTAATTATTGGCTACTGCTTGCTCTTGTGAGGTCGTAGGATGCTTTATTTGGATAGTCATTATTTCGTGGCGGTCTGAATAGCGAGTTACCTTTTGGCTTCATTGGTAGACTACACATTCTTTTGTTGTAATTCTGTTTAGTTTTCAACACTGGGTATCATAGCTCATTGTCCAAAAACTGTCGTACAAGTGTTACCTGACTTTCTCCATCTGCATCTGCCGTGTTACACTTCACATGCAGCCATAGGGTCATATGGGGTTTTCTGCATCCAAATAAATGGAACCATTCCTCCAGAAGACATCTCTTTTGGTGGTATTTTAATTTATTTTTTCCTCCCTCCTTCGGTTGAAAAGTTTCTTCGTAGCCATGGAAATCCCCATCAGCACGGTTATCACATACGGAAAGCTCGACCTAATGATTGCCACTAGTGCTCTACCCATTGGGATTAGCAATACATACTACGCTATTCACATGGCTCTACAAGAGTCACCAATAATCTTCAAAATCAACTTGGTACAATCAATGCTGCTGCTATTCAACGCAATAGTTGCACTGTCGGGGTTTTTCAAGCCTACACGTAGCTGCACCACCTTAGCGTATATTTATCTTGTAAATGCCTATCTCTCACTACTCGCCATCAACATCATCCTCTATTACAAAACCTACTACACTACAAAGGCGAACAAGCTGCTGGGCTATCTATGCGTAGTCATTCAGATCATCGAGACTGTTTGCCTGGCACAGGTGTTTATCCACTCTCAATTCATCGATGGCCTTATTGGCGGCTGTGTCCTCTCACTCCCTATTTACTGGGCATTAGGGTTGACCGGTTCTGTCACTATTGTCATTGTCATTCTGACCTTACTGTTTATTATCGGCATTCGCCGCCACACTGAGTTCAGGAAACTCGGTCTCTATTCGTCCTTGTTACATGAAGGGATCTTTTTTTTCCTCACCATTCTATGTATGGACCTTGTTCTGTCCATCCTAGTTTCATTGCAAGATATCTACTCCGGAAATGTATTACACCTAGGATGTAAGGAACATGCATTTTTAACCCCAGATCTCATTAACCCCGGACCTCATTAACCCCAGACTTCAGTGGTTCTTTCACTAACCTATCCTTGCAAACAGGGATCATCAAATCGAAGCTGATGACTGAGCTCATGTTACGCGCCCATCGACGTCGCCAGGAGCGTCGCCGTTCTCAAAACACTCACTCCAAAGCGGGCCAAGAGCTATCAAATATCTCATTATCCTAAAATGCCCCTAATAGGCATTATGTAATCAATGTTCAGATCTACTTGTTCAGATTCACTTGAATCATATAAATATATAAACCAAATCATTTGAATCATAGCATGTCCATGTACTACATTCTTTCCATATGAGACTGTGCTGAACCAGCTCAAAAGATTAGGATTGGGCTCAGGTTAAGCTGAGGTTTCTCGTTTGTGGTCATAGAAACCAATTGATTTTCACATTCTGGTGTCTATTTATAACCGGAAATTGCGAGATGCTGGTCTCAAAATCCCTCAAGATATTCCCGATAGGTACACGAACTGAATATTTATACCTGGGATTGTTTTATGGCTCCACTGACAATTTTTATACCTGGGATTGTTTAATGGCTTCACTGACAATTCCTGGATAAAGCAAAGGTGTTGGCCTCTGTCGTCACAGACGTCATCCGGATGGGTCAGTTACTGCTACTAAAGTTCCATATTCGGAAGTGTGCGTGTCACATTGTATTGGAATTTGAAGTCTGTACCATGTGTAAATACGACATTCACATTGATTAGCTAAACAGAGAAAGTCAAGTCAAAGCTGTGCAATGTTACCTGAGTATTATATATATACATACCTATACAATATACTCTCCAAAGATTTTCCTTCTCAACTAATAATAAGCCAGTTTCGTTTGTATCATAACTAGGTAACCCACATTCTTCTTGAGTAACCAAAGATGCTGGGAAAAGTATCTTTAGTGGTGATTACTTCTGGTATTACCGTCACCTCCACTTCCAACCCCATACCTATATAAACGTAAGTCGAAAGAGGTTCGTGAGGTTGCTTGCCAAATCTTATCTATAACTTACCTTTGACTCACTTTGTAGCTACTCAGTGAATAGTCGATCTCTAGCAGTCTGATTTCGGTTGTTGCGAACTATTTGGCGAACGCACCCATGAATTCTCAAAACCCTTTGAGAGTAGACACTCTTTTCGAAGACTGTATTCCATTGATGGTTACTGCAGTAGCAATCCCTATCGCAGCCAGTAATGTGTACCAGTCATTGAGAATGGCTTACTTTCACAGGACGATTTTGTACGTGATGACAGTTTTGTCAATGGTGTTTCTGGCCTTATTTACGCTAACCTCGGTGATCGAAATCTTTTCACAACAGGTTGGCTGCGACAAAGCATTTGGCATATTTCAAATATCCTGGTATCTCTCTTCCATTCTTCTCGATATAATCATATACCTACGAGTATATCGCCCTGGATTTGTATCAAAAGTTGTTGCAGCTTTGATGCTGGTTTGTCAAGCTGGGAAAGCTTTTTTTCTGGTAGAAACCATTATCTTTGCGCAGTCAACTCAGAATCAAGTAGGGCTGTGTAAATTCACTGTACAGACGCCATATTCATTAGGCATAATTGGGACCGAGACCCTTTGCATGATCCTGCTGTTCGTCATGGTCATAAAAGAGATCCATCATCGTAGGACTAAAGAAAGCCTTGACTGGTTAACTGCGCTGATTGAAGACGGAACATTTTACTTGTTAGGCGTGGCCATTGCGCAAGTAGCAATCACCATTGTAGTGTTTTGGAATCGATGGCCACTTGAATTCTGGGTTTTTCAGTACATATCTTGTAAGTGACAAATTTCCCGACAAAGCTTGCCGAGACTGATCTTAACCCTAACCCTCTTTGTACCCACTTGCATTAGGGTTGATAATCGCGAAATCCCTTATCGAGCAGCTGGAGATTCATCAGTTGACCAATAATTCTAGTACTATGCCTTGTAGTCCTACAGGCTCGCTACGAGGGAATGAAAATGGATTGAAGCCATCCGACATAAATGTCATTTCTCTTGAGCGAAAAAGTTCCGATAAAAACAGGTTGGTTTATCCAAACCCAGCTATTGTTCCCGGAATTGCACTTTACACGCAGTCCAATATACTGACTACCCTTCATTCACGTTGAACTACTTTGTGAATCCCTGCCGTCTCGTCACGCCGAACTATTGTGTAATTAACCAACAACTTCAAAGACTTTTTTAATCAATGACCGATAACACAACATCAATCGGGAAGCGAGAGGTGAAAGGGGATCTATGGAGAAGGATTACTGTGACCCAATAGTGGGTGCTCACTAGCTGGGAAGCAATTGGCGATGTTAAGCGTACCGAACTAAAATAAAGTGTGATTCACTTAATAATTCACTTGATTCATTACATTATACATATACACTACAGCCATTGGGCTATTTATCGTAGAATAAAGCATATACATATATAATTCCATACGTAGACTATATGCGCTATATATCTGCTTCTCTGCCGCTAGTCTCAATCATGGGTTTAGTGCAAGTGTTTTTGTCTGACGAGAACTTGGTCTTCAGGCGTAAGGTTATCATCATATTAGTAACCTTGGTCTTAGTGAATGTCGGTCTATGGGTAGGCGCAGTACTAACTTTGCGATCGTACAATGGGCTCCTTAGTCAAGCAGTGCTAGCATACACTCTAGGTCTGCGACATGCCTTAGATGCTGATCATATTACAGGTAAGATCGATACTTTAAAATCTTCACTTGACCACTGAACTAATCCTTCAAAGCCATTGACAATGTCACTCGAAAGTTGATCCAATCTGGAAAGAAACCCTGTCTAGTAGGGTTTTTCTTCTCTTTAGGTCATTCTACTATCGTTGTTGTTGCAGCCATAACCATTGCCGCAACCGCAACAGCCATTGCCGATAAATTCCCGGCTTTTCAAAACATCAGCGGAATTATTGGGACCTCCATATCAGCGGGGTTTCTATTGTTAATTGCATTGATGAATAGCATTGTTCTGGTAAGCATATGGAAACAGTTGAGGACTCTTCGTCGAGAGAAGGTTTATCGAGAGATCGACGTTGAGGAAATGCTTAATTCTGGCGGTGTTCTATCCCGCTTTTTTAGGCCAGTATTCAACTTCATCAATGCTAGTTGGAAGATGTACCCATTGGGAGTTCTTTTTGGATTGGGATTTGACACAGCAACTGAGATCACTCTGCTCGCCTTATCAGCTACTCAAGCCAATAATGGTCTACCTATCAGATTGATCCTATTTTTCCCCTTCCTGTTCACTGCTGGGATGTCACTGATCGACACTCTGGATGGGATGCTGATGCTATGTACATATAGCTGGGCTCTCATCTCACCGATTCGGAAAATCTACTTCAATTTTACCATCACTCTGATCTCAGTTGTTATCGCCCTGATCATTGGGCTGGTTCAAATTTTCAACATGCTGGGGGACAGATTGGATCTGCATGGCGCTTTCTGGGATTTCGTTGGAGCTGTTGGAGATCACTTTGATATTATCGGATATTGCATTGTTGGTTTATTTGCGGCCATATGGGTTGTGGCTATCGTGGTATATAAATATGGTGGACTAAACGACCTGGAGAAGAATATTCGAGTAATTCGAGGCGCTGATGACGAGGAAAGCCAGAAGAGTGCTAACGTCGAGGTAGTTGCTAAAGAGTAGGGATTTTGGAAAGAAGCTATTACATTAGGTATATTTGGTTCATTGCTGTTTCTGCTAATAGTACATTGTTTTATAAAAATGATTACACGAGAAAAAAAACCAAGCCTTTCTCTAATCCTACTTGTTACTCCATTTCTTCTCGTCTAAGCTATGTACTGTATCTAATGAGGATGTTCGAACTAGAGAAACTAACCGTGCAATATTGGAGGAGAAAGTGCAAATAAATTCATCCGCCATAGCTGCTAGCGTTATATCAGTAATAAGCTCGGCAGTTTGGCGGAATTGGTATGCTTCATCCGACCTGCGAAAGTCTCCCTGATGATATCCTTGACGCTGCGTGAGAGGTAGCCAATCTTCTTGAAGGTTAGGATGGTGTCGAAAGGCATCGGCTAAATTGAATACCTCGATGTTCAAGTACTCCCCCAATAGGTTTCGAAGGTTTGCCACCGAGTAATCATCATCTGAGAATACAAAGAGAGCAATGTGTCGACCGGGATACTTGGTCTTCATCAAATCCAATACTTTGTCGGAGTACAAAGAAGTTGGGAGATTCTTCATCTCCTTTGTAAGTTTATCTCCACGGCGGATATGCATTGAAATAAAAACCTTGTTGTTGGCTGCTACATAACTTTCTTGTATGTTGGCAACAACATTGCTGATCAAAGGCTTTGGATTCCATAACGCCTGCGCGGCAATCTTTTTCCTTTCAAATACGTTCCCTTTGATTTTAGTAAACATGTTATAGCGAACATGTCTAAAGTTTTCTCCCCAATGTTCTATAAATACATGCCCATTAAAGTCAGGCTTGTTGGCGTCCTCTACATATCCTACTGCCTCGCGCCACCGTGTTGAATTGGATGAAAATTGGTCCAGATTGATTGGTGTTGAGGTGTGGCTAGAGTAGTCGTAGAAAAAGGATGACCAGGACAAGTAGCACCAACCGAGTGATTGGACGTGAAACGCAAGGTTGTTGTCAAGAGCCACCAGAAACACACTCAGCGCACTGTTCACGTAGCTCCCAAATCCAGAGACACATCCGTGTAGCATGTATGTCAAGGAAGGTGTATTCAATGTATAGTTTTGCGGCGGATAAGAGGTAGTAAGGGTCTGAACTTCTGTAGAATTAAAGGAAGATCCACCTGTTGATGTTTCATCAGAAGCATTGACGAAGTAAGCCCACGCCAGGCCACAACATACAAGAGTTATAAAACCACACAGGAAAATCTTGAACTTGAAATGGATAGATTTTTGCACCTTGTCAGTCTGAGACTCCTGGTTTGGGACTAGAGTCCATCTCGTGAAGAGCATCCTACCTACGAGCACCCTTTTCCAGTGCCTGATAATAGAGCCGAGTGATCTCAGTGTTCGCGAGTGCATAAAGAAGAGGAGGACTAATCCTAACTTGGGGAAGATACTTATTTATTAATAATCTTTCGTGGTTACATTTCTGAAAAATTTATTACTATAATTGGATATTTTAGGGACACTAATGATGAAATCCATTTCGGGTTAGAAAGCCTTCCAATAAGGGACTAGATCATGTGCTTGGCGCAAGAAAACCGGTCTCCAACCAGTTTGTTATATTGCCGTAATATGATATGGTTACAAATTACTATGAGGTCTATATTCCTTTGCAAAGTACTCGCCAACTAGTTTGCAGATATCTAATGCACATCCGTAAGAGAGGGTGTAACCGGAGCCACCGTGACCATAATTGTGAAATATTCTAGAATCTTTCGTGTCTTGACCAACACGAGGCTCATCGCGGAATGGCCTGATTCCTACACAATGGTGATAGCTTGTGAACTCTGCTTTTTCCAAATCCGGATAGAGGTTGACACAACCATCTCTCATTTTCTGAAGATATTTGTGTTGTGTTTCATTCCAATGATGGCTCTCTTCACCCATCTGTGCGTAGCCTCCAAGAATAGCGATGTTGTCGTTTCTCGGTACGATAAACTCAAACCTCCCCTCCTTTGCCTTGGCTCTCTCTTCTGCCGATGCGTTTGACCCAGGATCACGCTGAGAAATTGAGATACAACTTTGAATTTTCTCAAACCTCCTGCCGTCATTCTTGACATGAATAAGAATCCCGCGAAGTGGCTTCAGTTTCTGGTCACCACACAACTCTCTAGAGCTCATCCCAGTGCAATTGATAAGGAGATCAGCCTGGTAGCGTTTTAGTAGGTCAGGAGCCTCTTCGTGAAGGGTGTCTTCCACGACATCATGAAGCAGAGTCACGCCTTGCGCCACAATCACGCCCCTTAGCCACTGGAGATATTGCTCAGGATCCACTACGTACGACAGGTGCTCGTAGGCATCAACGATATTGAAGCCCTTTTTATTAGGATCAGTGTTTAGACGATATTTTTGAATCAATTCCGGAACATTATTATTGAATCCATCACAGACTCTTGAGATCTCTCGCTTTTTTTTCAACTCTCTTGCATTAAGCTCCCATTCGAACAAAAAACAGGACATACGCTCACGAATGCCAGTTTGTTGTGCGCCATACTCTTCGGCGATATCCTTGAACCGAAGGTAGGAGATTTGGGACCAACGCTTCAAGTTCTTGAGTTGCCCGTCTGTGTCATTCCCGTGTGAGCCACATACAGCAGGTGGCCACTCCCATAAGGCTCCAGCAACTTGAGAAACAAGCTTATTATCCAAGGATTTCGGTTCAGCATATTGCTTTGCAATTACTGTCACGTTACATCCAGCATTGCTTAGCGCCCAGGCCGTAGTTAGGCCACTGACACCACCTCCAACAACCAAGATATGGCCTTTGGTGCCATCTGAACGAGTGATTTTCGATTTTTTGTAAAGGTCTCCAGGATTCATTTTGTGTATAAAGTTCTTTGGCTTCAATGATGGCTGGATATCAACAATCCGGCGTCTTAAGTACTTCCAGTTCAACGAAGGCTCAACAATTGACCGTGACTGTAGTTGTCATAATCTTTCCTATGCAAGAAGTTTGATGTCGACCCTTCGATCTTATATCTAAATTAGTAGTGACAGTGAAGATGAGAGTCTATACTTGAACTGTGATTTTCACGATGTCTCTCAACGATTAACGTGTCTCTTATAAGCCCATAGTAATCCAATGAATTATATTGCGAGATTGTTTCCCTAGGCGCAGATGCTCTTTACCATTGGGTTGGATTCACTTACTCGCTCACTCACATCGCATAAATCGGTGATAAACAAGAGGGATGCTTGCTCTAAATAAGGTATATTGATGGCTATCTGCTGATCTTGTAAAGAAACTGCCCCCATTTTCATATAAAAAATCTAGCCATTTTCATAAATTATTTATTCTTCTTTCAGCGAGAAGAGAAGCTCGACTGATTATAACAAACCCTAACCCACAGTTTCACAATACGAGTGGTGGTTTCATCATACCCGGACTCTATGCTACTGACTAATAACACTGCAGTTATGATATTCAAAATCATCGGGCCATACGCCAAAAATTACTCGTGGCTGTCCATTGTTTATTCCCATGATCTAGTTTATGGATTGTATGTGGTTATGCTAGAAGCCCATGTTTTACACATTAAATATGGTATTTGTGCTGTTGCTGCATCCTCTAGCAAGCCTTGCTTACTTGAAACGAATGGATAACCAAGCCTTAAGAATTCATACAAACATTACAACTGACATAGACGAAAGCCGATCTTAGATTATTGATCACGATTAGTGATTAATTCTCAACAGGAATCGATCAGAAGTAAAACCAACTGCCCATAAATGCGGATTAGGCAACCATATTAGGTAACCATATTTAGCAATTCCCGGCTTTTTTGAAAGTGAAGTGAACACTAAGAAATTGATGCAATGAACGGCATAAATGAATAGCACAAACAGTGAAATTTGCGACTTCTCAACTAGGACTCATTTATTGAATTT
>JNET01028501.1:0-12753 GCA_000697455.1 Basidiobolus heterosporus B8920 | reverse complement strand
AAATCTGCGGCACCTTCCAACCCATTCCTTCCATATAACCAAGATTTATTTGTGGCTGATTTAGAGGAACATGTGATATTGTTGAACAAATATTGTGTGGTACCCGGACATCTTTTAGTCGTCACCAAAGGTAAAGAAACATCTTTCAACTTGTAGGCGGTCTGAATTCTCTAAAACTTTCCTGGATATAGAATTTGAGCGCCAGTCTCTCCCTCTCAACCCTGTCGATTTCGCTGCACTTTGGAAAACTATGACTGGTGTTCACAAGGAAAAGACCCTGGGCTTTTACAATTGCGGATCCATGTCTGGTGCTAGGTAAGGCCTGTTCGTACTTTGAAGGCCAAACTCTCTTGACTTATGTGATCATTTCATATAGCCAACCCCATAAACATATGCAAGTCATCCCCTTAGAAAAGCTCGAGACTCCACCCGTCAATCAATTCTTCCAAGATGCTAAGTTGACCCCAGGTAAATCACGTTTGAGAGAGACGTGCCGATGAGAAATCTGCTGACTTGATGTTCTATTGATAGGGAAAACCGGCCAACTCCCAGGCCTTCCATTCCTGCACTATGCGGTTCTCTTTGACCAAGAGAAAATCAAGGAGTTGGGAAATGCTGAAGCTATCGGGGACTATCTAGTTGACCTTTACTCTGATCTCTTAGATTCTATTTTCGAAGAAGTCACCAAATACCATTTGGGCGAAGGTGTTCATCTGCAAGGTTCGGTGTCGTATAACCTATTGGTTACCTCCTCCTGGATGTTGATTGTTCCGCGTAAGGAAGAGAAGTTCGGACAAATCTCAGTCAACTCATTGGGCTTCGCAGGAATGCTACTTGTCAGATCCCAGGAAGACTTGGACCTTGTCAAGAGAATAGGATACTTGCGCCTATTATCCTCTCTTGGTTATCCTTTGCCTAAGGCCAAACCAGTGCAATCAGAGCCTCTACCTACTTTGTAAACAAATAAACATGATATCTCATATCACTTTATCCAAAAATAGAAGTGATACAATATTAAAACTAGGCTCATTAAACGAGGCATTAAATTAGGCTGGACCATCCACAAGTCATTCGTCCTCTGTTCCCACTTTTCCCACTTTCCCCGTGAGATATTCTCGTCCCGCTGAGGCCCAGCAGTAGGAAATGCCTGCGACTCGGTCCGATGTGATAGGGTTGTCTCACCCAGGAATCTAGCTTGGGAGTGACGAATCACAGCACCTATCGATCATCAAATAAAGGGCTAGAGAGTAGCTTATCGGTTAAATATTTGATGTAATTGTTCGACTTGAGATTCTCACCCGGCAATTACGTTGACCTGAGACTTTGACTCGCTGCTCCCCTCGATGCAAAACAATCATGGCTGAAAGGTGCAGAAGTGTGAGAAACCAATGGCGAAAAGTAGATCTAGATATATTCAGTGGAGGCCGGGGGCTTGCTGGTGTAGCGTTATGGCTATATTAATAATGGCTGATAATGGCAAATAATGGCAATCAGCAGAGCCATCGTCGATTTGCCGATAATTAAATCATCTGACAGGAGATGCGTTTGTGGTTCCCAAAAACTAACGAAGGATCAGGTAGCCACTCGATAAATTGATTCATAATAGAAATTCGGTAGACAGTCACGATCCAAAAGCTGACAGCAGGTCAATAAATATGGGGTAATGCTAATCTCATGCTAATTCAATCTCCCCGCTCATTTTCTTCCTTTCTGTGGACTAACTGTTCTCTTTGTTTTTGAACACTTACCATGAAACTCACTTCTGCCTTAGAGGTTGCCAAGCACAACACCCCAAAATCTTGCTGGATGATCATCCACGGCAAGGTTTACGACCTTACCAACTTCCTTGATGAGCATCCGGGTGGTAAAAAGATTCTTTTGAAGTATGCTGGTAAGGACGCAACCGAAGCTTTTGACCCCATTCATCCTAAGGACATTATTGCCAAATATCTTCCTCCCGAAGTATGTCTCGGTGAGGTTGATGCTTCCACAATCGTTGCTGAAAAGAAGGAAGAGACCACAGAGGAGAAGGCACGTCGACTTGCTATCCAAAACAAGCCTCATATCTCTGAAATGCTAAATCTGCATGACTTTGAAGCAGTTGCAAAGCAAGTCCTGCGACCCGATGCTTGGGCCTATTACTCCTCAGGTGCTGACGATGAAATCACTCTACGGGAAAACCACAATGCCTTCCATCGTATTTGGTTGAAACCCCGTGTTATGGTAAACGTCACTCATGTGGATTTTAGCACGAAATTGCTCGGCTATGATACCTCCTTCCCACTCTACATCACCTCTTGTGCACTAGGTTTGAAAACATATGTACGCTATTCTATGCACAATCATATTGATTGATGTTTTTTGTTAGGAAAACTTGGTCATCCCGAAGGTGAAGTTGTGCTAACCAGAGCGGCCCATCAACAAAACGTCATTCAGCTACTCCCCACACTGGCCTCATGTTCACTAGATGAGATGGTCAACGCCTCGGTCGTGGGTCAAATCCTATTCTACCAGCTTTACGTGAATTCAGATCGCAAGATCTCGGAACAAATAGTTCGTACTGCTGAAGCCAAGGGATGCAAGGCATTATTTATCACTGTGGATGCCCCTCAGCTAGGTCGTAGAGAAAAGGACATGAGACAAAAGTTTGTCATCAACCCACCTGATATGCAGGACGACAAGGATCTGAAAACACGCGATGAGGGAGCTGCAAGAGCCATATCTAAGTTCATCGACCCTGGGCTCTGCTGGAAGGATATCAAATGGTTCAAGTCCATTACCAAGATGCCCATCGTTCTCAAGGGTGTCCAGTCAGCTGAGGATGCAGTACTCGCGTGGGAGCATGGCTGCGAAGGTATCGTCCTCTCCAACCATGGCGGCCGTCAATTAGATACTTGTCCATCTGCAATTGAGATTCTTCCATCTGCTATAGCTGCGTTGAAGGCAGCTGGTGCCGACCTCAACAAGTTCGAGGTTTATATCGATGGAGGCATCCGCCGTGGCTCAGATATATTTAAGGCTATTGCACTAGGTGCCAAGGCCGTTGGATTGGGACGTCCAACGCTCTATGCCATGTCCACATACGGGGAGGCTGGTGTTGAGCGAGTTATCCAGTTACTTAAAGATGAGTTTGAGATGGTCATGCGTTTGATGGGTGTTACCTCGATTGACCAAATCACACCCAACATGGTCGACATCAGCAATCTTGGGAACCATATCGCCGCAGTCCCACGAGATTACCTCTCTGCAGGGGTCTATGAGAAGATGCTACCCAGACAATCCAAGCTGTAAATTCCGCATCATTTTATATTATGTCCATTTTGAACGTTGTACCTACTTGGTTGTACCTACTTGCCTATATCTCATATCACTCAGTCGTACATTGTGCATCACTTATCTCATATCACTCAGTCGTACATTGTGCATCACTTATTTCAAATCATTCTCATGTTCTAGAAGTAGGGGAAGAAGTGAATTTATTCTACATTGAAGAAAGTAAAGTAACATTTGAAACCATGCGCCTGGTAGTTGGTCCTGATAGTTACATGGAATGAATGGCAGACTACTACCACCTATACTCTCAGAGTACGAATGTTAGTAATCATGGTTGGTGATTTTGGTTTTGCGTTTCCCAATTGACGGTGTCTCTGCGTGCTGGAGTAGTCGGTATGGTATGAGGTAGTTGAAGCAGCGTAAAAAAAACACAAGCACATTCAAGGGCAGCCACATCACTCTTGATATCAGTTCCACCAACCAGATCAATGTGTTTTTCCTTTTTAGCTCATCTGTTCCTTGAACGTTGGCCACATTCAGTTCGATTTTACTCAAACGTAATTCTAGCTCATCCAACTTGGTGGTCTGTTGCTTCTTTGATATCTGCTCACGTAGCTCAAACTTTTGAAACCATTTTGTGAGCTCGAGTAATGCCGGCTGCATGTCCTGTCTGTACTCGCCAATCTCTGATTTGGTGGCCAAGGCTGTACGTAGTTGCTGGAGCTCGCTCTCTAAACTCTCCAGGCGAGTGCGTAACTCCTCCACCTGGCTATTAGGGTAATGGATCTCTTCTTGCAGATGCATAGCCCGGTTCTTGACCAGACCAATCATGTGAGAAACGGGTTTGATTCCTGCAGCGAAGATAAATATCATAATATTCAGCTGAGAGAAGTATTTATCGTAATCGGACAGGAACCGCCGTGATATCTGCAGAAGGTAGCCCCCTAAGATAGGTGAGACCAATACTAGTAATAGCGAGAGTTGTTCTTGACGATGCAATCTATCAACTGCCTCTGAGCGAATAGCTTCTTGTGCGGCGTTTCCAGGTTGACCGATCTGGATGTTCCGGCTGACTCGACGCTTGCGTGCAGCAAAGTAGAGCTCCCAGGGAACTATAGAAATAAGTCACTCACGTGAACCATGTTTGGACTGAACAAGGCAAGGACTTACCTTTAATCACAAGGAACAGGTAAAAACCAATCAAAGCAAGTAACATCAGGTCGCTCCAAGCTCTAGCATCCCCGTGAAATACTGACACGACTGGGGGTAAGATTGCAAAGAAAATAGGCCAACTATACGTGGAAGTAAAGAAATCATTTGGCTTGTCTTCGGACGTATGGAGTGTTGGTTTGGGGTCGACGCCTCTCTGAGTTCTAAAGTGTTTGTCGTTGGTATTAGATTCGGAACGTTTTACTCTGTCCATGGTCGGTACGGTAGGCGGCGAACTACTTTTGAGGGGATATTTTTTCGAGGAGCGATACTCGGAAAATGCAGAAGGGGGCTGGGCGGATGGCATGGTGTAAAGAGAAATGAACAAGATTTTTTTTATCGGCGTGGGGAGGGATTTTTATAAGGGATTGGATTTGAATTGAACACAACGACAGGGTCCACGAGGAAAAAGACAGTCATTTAACGTAGGAAAAGGAAATACGAGTGTTGCTCTATCTTTGAATTCACGTTGCACTGATGAGCAACAGCAAAAGTTGCCCAATCATCAGTATAAGCAAGTTGCTCTCACTTGACTGGATCACAACCAATAATTTGACAAATTACATTCTCCTGACCAATCTCTGAGCGGTTTTTCAGTTACGTTTCAATGGCCGAACAATAGCCGAATAATGGCCGAACGAATGATAAATATGCTCTGTGGGAATTAACTTGGCTGGATACATTCTCACCCTAACGATGCAAACAACGCAAATCAACCTCTAACCAAACCAATCCTTAACATTAGCCATTAGTCCTTGCTCTTACTCTTACTCTCACCATTGCCATTAACTTTACACTAACCTTTAACCTTAGTCCTCGCCCTAACACACACACAATCCCACTTGTCCCCTTACTTGCTGATCCTTCTAGAGCTCATGAGGATACGTGGCTGTAATGATTCACCTATATCTCGTCATGCATATGTAAGAGCCTGGTTGATCATCGTTGGCGTTGGTGTCGTCGCCACAAATATTCCATTTCATCGCCGCTGACTCCTCATAATCACTTGGGGTGAATCCTAGTGATTGTTCAACTCCTACCAACCAATCATCATTTTGACTTGCCAAATCATGGACTTTTCTAGTTTATTTCCCAATTTTGGGTTTGCTTACTTCTACCTGCCAAAAGAACATGAGTAGTCCGTCTAAAGTCAGAAGAATTGCTGTATTAGGTTTTCGAGCCGTTGGTAAGGAAAGCAATTCAGTTCATCACTTGTCTACTCGCTCATTTCGCAGTAGAGTAGGAGCTATTCCGGCTTGAATTTTGCCCACTAAATCCTGCTTCTTTTATACATACGTAGGTAAATCCTCCTTGACAATTCAATTTGTCGAGAATCACTTTGTTGATTCTTACTATCCCACGATCGAAAATACCTTTAGTAAAGTGCTAAAATATAAAGGCCAAGAGTTCACCATCGAAGTGATCGATACTGCTGGTCAAGTATGTGATTCCTCTTGAACCAGTTATTTTTGGTATTCAATTCTAATTTCTGTAATCGCAGGATGAATACTCGATTCTCAACTCCAAACACGCGATTGGTATTCACGGATATGTATTGGTGTACTCGATTACTTCGAGATCTAGCTTCGAAATGATAAAGATCATTCGAGAAAAGATTCTGAACTACACAGGAACCGAGTGGGTACCAATCGTGGTGGTCGGCAACAAGAGCGATCTACATATGCAAAGGTAGTTTAAAGAAGACCATCACGACTTATCATGACCTTGTTACAAACTCTACTTTTAGGCAAATATCCACTGAAGAGCAGAAAGAGCTTGCAGCCGAATGGCAGTGTCAATGCACTGAAGCTTCTGCTAAACATAACGAGAATATCGGTTAGTTATCTTCATTTTGATTTCTGATGAAGATAGCGGGGCTAATAATGCCATCTTTAGGACGAATTTTCGACTTGATGATAGCAGAAGTTGAGAAGTCAAACAACCCTACTCCTGAAGATAAGAAGGACTGTATTATTTTATGAGTGCACAAGCCATTTCCCCATAGACCTACTCGTTTTCTCAAGGGCACTTGATCTTAGAACCAAACCTTCAAATGAATCAATAAAATATACATAGAAATGAAAGAACACCAGGGGATTTATTAATCTCAAACAAATATTTGATTCACAATCTTTTCGGCAATGTGTTTGTAGCAATCGGCATAGACACTGTCCGGGCGTGCAACAGTAATGGGTTTACCTTGGTCAGAAAGCTCACAAATCTCTGCGTGAAGTGGGATATCGCCTAGAACTGACATTCCCATCTCCTCTGCAGTCTTTATGGCCCCGTTCTGCCCGAAGATGTGGCTTTGATGGTTGCAATTGGGACATACAAACATACTCATATTTTGAACCATCCCCAAGATCTGGATGAAATCGTTAGTGGAAATGATAGATCTTTAAGTGCCTGGAACGAACTCACCGGAATGTTTACTTTTCTAAACATGTTGACGCCTTTTCTCGCATCAATCAATGCAATATCCTGTGGAGTGGATATAATAACCGCACCTATTGAAGTCGGTTACTACCATGCTGAACGGTGAACGAATATGTTCTAAAGATCAGTTACCAGATAGTGGCAGAAATTGCGATATTGTAAGTTGTGTATCACCCGTGCCTGGAGGCATATCAATTACCAGCAGGTCTAGCTGACCCCATTCAACTTCATACATCAACTGCTGAAGAGCCTTCATAACCTAGGATTAGGAGTAAATACCAACAAATATACTGGATCTGTGGATTCTCTAAATATAATCACCATCAAGCCTCTCCAAACAACCGGGTTGTCTTCCTTAACTAGATATCCCATCGACATGGTTTTGACCCCGTAATTTGTCAGCGGTAGTAGACGACCTACAGAGATGTAGATGCTTGTTTATGACTCTTTCTACCGCTATAAAGCATGTAAAGTAGTTTACCTTGCTCTGTGAGTTCAGGCTCTCCCTTCAAATTCATAAGCTTTGGTATCGAAGGGCCGAATATATCAGCATCCAATATACCAACTTTCTTCTGGAAAGTTGAAGCGGCGAGTGCAATATTTACTGGTAAATGTGTTCTTTAGTACCAGTCAAACTATTCGGTGGAGAGTATATTCTCTTATAGAAAAATTAGCCAACCTGCTGTCGTAGATTTACCGACTCCACCCTTACCCGAAGCTACAGCGATTATATGCTTCACTCCGGGAATTGGTCTTTTTTGTGGTAACCCTTTCTGAGCTCGAGGTATCGTGGGTGGTAAACGTTGTCCAGTACGTGGAAGACCCTTAGTCGGTAATTAATAAAGTACATACCAGCTACAGCTATAGTATCTGAAATGGAAGAAACCTTTACTTACCAAGGGGTTTTCATGGAGCAAGCTAGCGTTACAAGAGAAGCCGCGAGCATTCCCTAGGCGGGGAAATGAGTTTGCCAGACTTCTTCTGGATAACCCAACAAGCATTGTATTACTGTTTATTTATGTAGAGCGGCAGGGCTAGGAGGAAGGGAACCAACTCGAAACCAAGCTTGGCTAGCACAATATATTACCTACTTTTCGCTGTCACTCCAAGGATACAGTTAATTGAATTTTTTCGATCGAAGGTTGGATATTTTATTCATGAATGGGATGTTCCGAAACCAAATGAGGTATTCTTCACACCTTACCTCCAGCAAGATTAGAAAAAGAAAAAAAGTTCGATCTATTTTGATTTTTAAATATGAATGCATTCATGTTATCAAAGTTAACCTAGCCATCTATACAAATGACAGAAGAAAAGAGTTCACCGGTAAAGAGCGAGTCAAAAGAGGAAGGCCCGGATCTTGAAACACTCAAGGCTCGTCTCGATGTATCCGTAAACATGGCTCGTTCTTTGGTCTCTTCATGGCTTCCACCCGAAGAAGAGTCAGAAACCGAAGAGAAAGAAGCGGATAATCTTGATACGTTTAAAGGACGTGCACCAAGGTAATGACAAATACTCTTCAAGTTAATGTTTCTTTCCTAACGATTGGGGGTTGAATTCAAATAAGACTCGGTCTAGGAGCCAAATTCCTTTCCCATGCGCAAGGTACCGGAAACGCCGTTGGAAAATCTATGATAGAAAGTAAAATGAAGCGTAAATTAACAGCAGTAAAAGTACGCGAGGAGGATGAGTCAACCAGTAAAAAAATTGAAAGGGACGATTCAGAGGACGAAGATAGTAGAACCGCTACCACCGGAACCAACAAAAAATCAAAGAAAGCCATTACTGGTGGAGACTTTCTGTCGCAGTATCTTAACGAACGACAAACAAAAAAGAAGAAGAAGGGCAAGAAATAGTTGCAAACATTGTATCTATATTCTTCACATACTTAGCACAGGCATTAGTATAGAAAGCCTAAACTACGTACACGAACTACGGAGTAGGTAGCTAGCCTTATGAAGGAAACTGTCGAGCATTCATATCGAAGGTGGCTCACATTCTGGTCAGCATAGGGCTTTTGATGTAATAAATTATAGAGATATTGGAATACTATTGAGAGTTTCAGAGCTAAGAGTGCTCCTAATCCTCTCTTGTAATTCGGACGAGAAATGGAACAAGAAGTCGTGTGTTTCGATTGATGTTACCACCAGTAGAAGCAACTGCATCTTCTTCTGCAGCATTTATTAAACTGGACAACTAGGGATTTTGTATGTGTCACATGTAAATGCCAGCTCAAGGTCACATGATTGAAACATATGTTCTATTCTTGAACACTTGAAACATAGTATTTAATAGTAAGATGGATTATTAAGGATGTCCAGAGTCAAGAGAATTGACCCTTTTTCCCTTTAATTTGATCCAGTTTCTAATGTGTGTGGTGATCAGTTAGTAGTACACCGCTACCTTTTTTCTTTTTTTCCTTTACTGGAACAACCTGTAAGTGATATATCGTTGTTTCTTCTGTAGAACAAGAGAAACTCAATACTTGACAAAATTAGGCTTCTGTTAGTCTAGAAGACATACAATTTTACATCTAAGCGCAACACAGTTGGGTACGAAATAGTTTCTTTTCTTTCACTTGACAATAGCGTCATCTGAATGAGAGTTTTTCATCTAATAGGAAACATTGTCTTCTTAGAAACAAAAACATCTTTCCCTTAGATATAACTCGCTTGAAACCTAGTAAGAAACCCCCAAGAAACATGTCTGACCTAGAAGATTATGATTGTCCTCTTTGTATGGAGGAATTAGACTTTTCTGAGCGTAATTTCAAACCTTGTCCTTGTGGTTATCAAGTAAGAGCCATAGCAATTGGATGTTGTTGAGTTTAAGTCTAAATAGTGTCCCCTGTATACTTCTGAATAGATCTGCCGTTTCTGCTGGCACCATATCAAGGAAGAGCTAAACGGAAAATGTCCAGCTTGTCGGAGACCATATTCGGATGAAAATGTTCAATTCACCCCCATCAGTTCTAATGAGTAAGTTCTCACAGTCCTCTTTCGTTTATCCCCCGCTTCGTTATTTACTTTCTCTTTCAAAACCAGACTCTCTCGAATTAAAACCGAGAAAAAAGCAAAGGAGCGTGAAAAGAAAGAAATTGAGTCCATGAGTCGAAAACATCTGGCCAATGTCAGAGTTGTACAAAAAAATTTAATTTACGTTATCGGTTTGACTGCCAAAGTAACAGAAGAGGTAAATGCTTTTAAAAGGTTCTATTTTCTCACCGAATATCCTCTTACAAGCATTTTGAATTGTTACCTTGCTTAGGTACTACGCTCTTCTGATTATTTTGGACAGTATGGAAAAATCACCAAAGTAGTAATTAACCGTCGGCATGCCCAAAACTCCACAAGTACCCACCCTGGCCAAACGCCCACGGTCGGGGTGTACATCACATATGCTAGGCGCGAGGATTCTGCCAAGGCTATTAGTGCTGTGGACGGAAGCATGTCAGATGGGAGAATCCTCAGGTAGTCACTTGTCATCTTCTAGAGTCTCGACCCGTACTAAGCTTGACATTACAACAGAGCAACATATGGAACCACAAAATACTGTACTTACTATCTACGGAATATGCCATGCCAAAATCCGAATTGCATGTATCTACACGAGCCAGGTGAAGAAGCGGATACCTTCACAAGGGAGGATTTAGCTAGTGGGTGGGTATATTTGGTCTAATGTTAAATTCAGCTGAATGATGTGCGCACTTACTCATCGTTTGTTTGTTCTATTATTTAGGCGACACAACCTCAAAGATCATCACGCACAACTAGAGCATTCTTCACCAAAGCCACAAATACTTGGGACTCATACCCAATTCACCGAATCCTCTTCACTTGATCATTCTCATTCATCTCCACAAAGCCCCGAAACCCCGGTAGCTGTCTATAAATCCGAAAGCAAATCGAGTGATGGAGACAACGAGGGTACGGATACAATCAGCCAGTTAGCTTGCTCAAAGAATACACTAATTCATTCCCATTTCAATAGGATCTGCACTCCCAGCAACTGCTTCCTGGGCCAAACTAGTGACTAGCAAATCGAAGTTATCAACAGTGAAATCACCGCTATTGAGCCTAGATCAGTTCCCGCCACCGCCTGCTGCGGCAAGACCCAAGGCGAAAGTTATTTCGCTGTCAAAGAAAAGTCAGTCGGGCCAAAAATCTGGAGCGAATTCAGACGATGGGGATACCGATAACAGGAGGTCTAAAGGGTCTGGATTACCCGAGAGGCAAGCAGTTGGTACTGAATCGAAAGCTACAAGCGGGGTTGATACCTCTACTTCATCCAGCTCTCCTGAAAGTGTCACGCAAGAAGCATCCAGTCAGCCGAAGAAGGAAGATCCTAAACCCACTAGCTTACAAGATACTACAGCTGCATCCACCGCCTTAGAGTCAAAAACCACGGAGGAAGGTGAGGATATCAAGGAGCAGACACAGGACTCGGAGACAACACAGCAAACTGAACAAAGCATAATTGATGAGCAGCGCCTCCATCAAGAGGTCATGGCGGAACTCGAAAGAGAACGATCTGCTTTCTATCAACAGCAATCCCGAGCCAATGTTTCATTACCTCCGGGTTTAATGGAAACATTTCCCTTCAATCCAATCTCGCTATCTACTAATACCTATAAAGGAGGTTTTGATCCTTTCGGCAGCGATGGCAAGAGTGAAATGCATAACCAAGACTCGTTGCTTTCTTCCATGCAGAATATGCATCTCCAGAATCCATATAGTATTCAGTCGGGGGCTAATTTCAATCGACCATTCAATTCATTTGCTGTAGACGACCTCTCCCAGAAAGAAAATCCTGAGAGTAACAGCGCTCAGCCTGTACAGAACTCAAGACCAAAGCTATACTCAAGATTTGGTTTCGCCCTAAATGAAGAGGATGATTTTGGACCAGCCGCCCAATCTAGAGTCTCCTCCATGAATCACATTAGCCCTCAGTCCAGTGGCCTATTTGATCCTTTCGGACGTAACGCAACTAGCCATGCACCTGAACAGGATAATGCTCGTGCAATGCTTTCTACTCATAATAGTAGCTTTGGTGGCCAATTCAAAGAAGAGATATCCCAAAGGGCCATGCTCCATAGAGATGATGGAAGAGGATTGGGCATTGCGGGTCAAGAGTGGGGAGGCCACCAGCATTTAGCGTCGCCATTTTCCTCACAAAATCCTTTACAATTTTCTGCACAATCTCCCATTAGAAACATGCCGCCGGGAATGGCTCCTCCTCCTGGATACGCTTCCGGATACAGTGGAAGGGCATTGAATCCTATGAGTGGATACGGCTTTGATGACCGACTAGATACCAACTTTCCCTCATACGCCGGAAGGATTCCTGATCTTGAGCGCTCTCCAACCGGCAATTTGCGCCAAAACTCCAACCTACCCTACCAAAATGGCACACAACCCTACGGAATGGAAATGTTTGATCGTAACCTACGCCAACATCCCGGTTTGGGCCAATATAATTCACGGTTTGCTTCCGAACCAACTGATTTCTTTAGTAACTTTCTGAGAGCAGCTGCTGAGAAACGAAATGCAGCCGCTGGCATGGGTGAAGGTGACCACTTTAGAGGTAAGTTGATTTAGATCGTGCCTCTACAGTTTGATGTATTTCAGGTAGCTAACAGTTCACAGATCCTCGAGTTAATTTTGAAGATCCAGCTATTATGTCTGCGCGAGTATCTTCGCCTCCAACCTCGATGGATATGTCAGAAAAGGGAGACTCTAGGGATTGGAACGGTAATAGCAACATAGACATGAGGTTACAAGGTGGTAATCCTCTTCATCGTTTGAGAGGCTACGATGCTGACTTCAAGTTGAATAC